>JAXIVH010000009.1:8338425-8343425 GCA_036785325.1 Urophycis tenuis
GAACAGCCTTGAAAGAACACTGAACAAATTATTCTCAAAACTAAATGCACAAATAACGACAGAGAGAGCCCGCGAGGCCATTGCAGGCCATTCTATGATTTGGTTTGAAATGCGCAGGATGTCAAAAATATTGTAATGTTGTTGTTATTAGTGCTGCATCACATTATGTTACATCATTTAACAGACACTTTTATCCAAAGGGAGTTTTAATATGAATTTACCAAAGGAACATTGCGTGGGTCTGGATGATATTTTATTCATCATATATATGACTACTTTTTATGTGTACTCATTTTCTTTGTCAGTGAATAAATGTATTCTGTGCTGTCTTTTTAAAAAATAATAATCCTAAAGTAAAGTGAGAAAATGAAAAGCAATATCCTGTTCATTGTTTTAAACTAAATTAACCATCACTGTGAGTCTCTGTCATTTCAACATTTCCATAACCAGGACTGAACACAAGAGAGCAAGCATCGTGGTGTTGAGGCCAGGGGTATTTTGCCATTTGTGTTCGGGGTGAGGCTGTGTCAGAGATAGGGTGTGTGAGGATTTGTCAGGGTTAGGCTGTGTCAGGGTTAGGGCTGTGTCAGGGTGAGGCTGTGTCAGGGTGAGGGTGTGTCAGAGATAGGGTGTGTGAGAGTGTGTCAGGGTGAGGGTGTGTCAGAGATAGGGTGTGTGAGGGTGTGTCAGAGATTGGGTGTGTCACGGTGAGGGGTGTTGTGATGTTAGGGTTAGAGAGTGTTGGGGTTCGGTGGTGTTGGGGTTAGAGGGTGGGTGTGGGTGTTGGGGTTGGAGCCAATTCATAAAGCCTTCACTGGGTGACTTTTCCCTACAGCCACCACTGGCCCAACATACCTCCACTTCGTGGTTGTTTTTGAGGTGTCTTCCAAAACAGAACAAACAGGTTGAATAAATAATTGGCACAAAAACAATTTTTCTTTTTGCCGCCTTCCAAGCCCATGCCTTTTGCGGCACCTTTTTGAATGTTTGGCTGGAAATTAATAATGCATATGAATATGGATAGCTGCTAATGACTTGTTAGAACCGAACGTATTGATGCGTTGTTAATCCCCCATGTCCTGTAGTACAAACAACGATGAAAATTCCTGGCTTTCACACCTCTAGGCATACAAATAAAATACAATGTCAGCCTGTCGTACATTTTAAAGCATTAAATAAAATACGTCGTAGGTTTAGGCGCTCTCCTAAATGTTGTCAGGGAGAAGTCATGAATTGCAAATGCAGTCACCTCAGTATTTATAGCCAAAGGTTTACAAGAAGGCTTTGTGCATACGGCCGTGGTCAGACGCCAACGTGTCTCTCAGCGGGCCCCGGGGCCAGGGAGGCAGAACCAGGGGGCGGAACGTTCTAGTTCCGCCCTCTAGAGGCTGTTCTCCCTTCCCCCCAGCTGGAGGGTTCCGGGGTTCAATCCCCTCAATGTCCACAGCCTTATCTTCGGGCTCGTTAGTGTGTGGGACGCAGTGACGTGCGTCCACATGTGTCACTGCAAGTTCACATTGGGTATGAGCACATGAATGACTAAATGGTAAATATATACAAGGAGCAGTGGGCTGCTGCAGGCTTCCCTCCACATCCTCCACAGCCTCTTGGCGGGGGGGGGGGGGGCACCGAGCATTGGTTTCACCCCGGTGTCATCATCCTGGTGTCATCATCCCGGGCCGTTTAGCAGAAGAATCGGTGGCTCAAAAAAAAAAAAAAAAAAAAAAGCGAGATTGCGTGAGATTCAGGCGAGCGGACCGGCCCGTCATCCGGAGCGGCGCGGCAGCGGCGGACGGATCAGCGCTTTGTGTCAGACGGAGCAGCGGGCGGCTCACAGCGGTGGCTTTGTGGCAGCGGAGCGAGGCGCTCCGCCACTCAGCACGGCATCACTCCTCCACACGGGGCCTCTCTCTCTCTCTCTCTCTCTCTCTCTCTCTCTGTCTCTCTCTCTCTCTCTCTCTCTCTTCTCTCTCTCTCTCTCTCTCTCTCTCTCTCTCTCTCTCTCTCTCTCTCTCTCTCTCTCTCTCTCTCTCTCTCTCTCTCTCTCTCCCCCTGCATCCGGCAGCACCTCTCGTCCTGACGGACGGCGTTGGGGTAATGATGGGCTGCTTTGTGCTCAACCGCTCTCTCTCTCTCTCTCTCTCTCTGTCTCTCTCTCTCTCTCTCTCTCGTCTCTCTCTCTCTCTCTCTCTCTCCTGGAGGCAGCTGTCAGAACCCTCCACCCACGCGCCCACTCTCCCATCCCCCCCCCCCCCCCCCCCTCCCGATATTGACTTTATATGTATTGATTGTGTACTGGCTGTTTATTAGATGTTTACTAGATACCTATGAGTGAACATGTGTTGGATATGGACTGGGTATTTAGTAGACATTTCTTACAGTGGTATCAACGCACTCTGGGGTGGTGGGGGATGCAGAGCCAGAGCTCCTCCTCTCTGCTGCTCCCTACTCCCTCAGGAGGAGGTGGAGGAGGTGGAGGAGGAGCCCCACCTCGTCCTGGGCAGTAGAGAGGAAGGCGCTCTCTCCGACTGCCGTTTTAATTTGACAGGCTGTCTCTCTCTTTGTCTCTCCCCTCACGAGGGAGCGGAGCTCAGCGAGGAGAGAGGATTAAGGTCCACGGGGGGGATGGAGGGAGACACACAAAGAGACCTCTCTGGTTCCTGCTTGTCGTTTGACGTTAAAGACGGTGCGGTGGTTCTGCAGCAGCTCTCCCTGGTCCCCCGGAGACCAGACTGCAGTCAGGAGTTTAATCCTCAACCGAGCTCAGGAGATCCGAGGCCGGGCTGGCTGGGCTGCCTTTCCTACTCTCTCCTTTCGTTTGGTGGAACTGAGATGACCTCTGTGGTGTCCTCCATGGTGGGCATCGGGCACCCGACCCCTCGAACAGCAGAGTTTACAAAACGAGAAGACGGATGGAAGACTACTAACTGCAAGCTCGCAGCCTATTGGCTGACGCGGTGTTCCGTTACCATGGCGGCAGTGGGAGGAGCTCAGCCCGATTGGGTGAGTAAATGTGTATGAACGGCCCGCTGGTTGCGGTGTCGGGAACCACAGGAGACGATGAAGATGAAGAAGTGCGTGCGGGCTCAATTTCCGCCTCCTCCTCCTCCAGGACAAACTGCGGACGTGTCTTAAGACGACGCATGTTCCACATCCAGACATTGAGACTTCCAGAACTTTCAAAAAACTTCTAAACTGTCCTACAGCAGGCACCCTGGGAGAAAAAAACAAAACTCCAAAGTGTTACTGAACCACCCCAGAAGAAAGCTTGTGCACCAGACAGCTGAAGTCAATGTAGACGTAGAAGAGCCAATGGGGAATAAATCAAAATAATCTTTACTTTGAAAAATAATCCCATTGTTCCTTATGCACGTATACACAATACGCTGCATAAGGATATGCATATGATATATTTGTGGATACATTTTTGTGGAAAGTAAGAATTTTGGTCAGCCCGTTTCAGAGAGGCGTCTTCGCCGCTCAGAGGCTCTTTGACCAACACCCTCGAGCCGTCGTAACAAACTCCTGATTACAGTCGGCCACAGAGCACCACAGGCTCCATTTCAACTGATAATAATATGTTTATGTTTTTACCGATGTCTGTCTCCGCAGACATTCTCTGTCCCGTTGGGGGCGTGCAGATAAATCAATTTTTAGTTGTCATCCCGTTGGGGGCGTGCAGATAAATCAATTTTTAGTTGTCAAGGGTCAACCCCCTTTTTTATTAACTTCCCCTCTTGGACTCTTCCTCCTCCCTCCTCCTCCTCAGTGCCAAACAACACAACTTACACACACACACACACACACCTGACCTGGATTCTTGAAACCAGTCTGAAAACAAGTTATTTTAGCTTTTTTTTTTCTTTTTTTTTAACTATTATTTCCCTATTTAGTCGTTTGGTGCAGTGATCCAGCGGGTCAGCACTTCCTCTGAAACCTGAGAGACTCTGGGGTCGACCAGACCGGTTGAGTCACACACCTCCGCTCTCTGTTCATACTGCCAGGGGGACCGGTTGAGTCACACACCTCCGCTCTCTGTTCATACTGCCAGGGGACCGGATGGCTTCTGCTCCCTCACAATGAAAGTGGAAATGCGTTTAACCCTCCGAAGGAGTCGAGGATGAAGAAGAAGAACAAGAAGAAGAAGAAGAAGCATAGGAAGAAATAAGTCACCGTATCAGTTTGTCAATAGACGTTCAAGTCACACAGTGTAGATAGACGTTGTAAAATGGCCCTGACTCCCTCTCTGGCTTTTAGCGAATATGCCACTTTGGATGAAAGCCAGGAGGCCGGGTTGTGTTAGTAACACGGCTTCCAAGTAAAACTGGATGTTAAGGTGTGACAGGTGAATAATATTTGAATCTATTTCACCACCAGGTGTAGGGTTGATTAGTCATTACGAGCTACATGTGATGCGGTAGCGCCCACTGTTTCGTAATGACTCATCAAACTTGCCTGATGTGAAAACAAGTGGACCTTTTAATGGAACATGTCATGAGTTGTCTGTCGTCCATTCTCCGAGGGATTATCATCATGAGTAGAACGAGCCTCTTTTGGCTCCACGTTGTGTTCAACGGCAGCGGAAGCTAATCCTTTAAGGACGGCGGCTCATTACGGCGTCTGGCAGAACGGAGAGAGGAGAGGCTCCCAGCGCCATGACAACAGCTGTAAACAATATCTGTAATGGAGGGAAGATGGCTCCCACTTCAGCTCCCACTCCCAGGCCATGACTGTGACCAGACTTTCTGGTCTGGTCAGTTTCTGGGTCTGATTTTGTCCTGGTCTTTTCTAGTTCAGGGTCTGGTCTGGTTCTTCTCTGGGTCTGGTCCCGGGTATGGTCTGGTTCTTGGCTGGGTGTAGTCTAGTCTGGTCTAGTCTGGTCAGGTTCTGGGTCTGGTCTTGTTACGTCCTGGTCTTTTCCAGTCCCGGGTCTGGTCTGGCTCTTGTCTGGTTCTGTTCTAACCTAGTCTAGCGTAGTCTAGTCTAGTCTGGTCCCGTGG
>JAXIVH010000009.1:8348425-8430925 GCA_036785325.1 Urophycis tenuis
TATTCTGTCTCACCTGTTATCTGTTCAGCTAATGGGGATCCTTCAATAAATTATAATCATTTTTAATATAATAAACTAAAATGTGTATAGCTAACGGATACAATATGTATATAATCTGCAGATCTGGTATTCCTCAGTTATGCATTCTTAATGTCTAACGTTAAATAATTCCCCTCCTCTGCGTCTCTGCGTATCCAAACACTGCTACCATTCCCTACGTCCCGACGGTCACACGCCTGGGCCTGGGGACCAGCCCCGTTGCCATGACAACCCCATCATCACCTGTGTACTGTGGGCATCTCATCAGTCGCGGCCACAAACAGAGCCCTCCGGCTGACGGGCCAGTCACAGGAGCCGCGGTCCCTGTCCGCCGTCTCATCGAAAACCCTTCCCTTATGTTGGCGGTCAAATAAGTCAGACCAGTGATTGTGTTGGATTAAGAAGAAGAAGAAGAAGAAGAAGAATTACTGATTTGATCCCGTGAGGGAAATTTGGTCTTCTGCATTTAACCCAATCGTGAATTAGTGACACACTCAGAACACAGTGATGGTGAAGCACACAGTGAGGTGAAGCACACACTTAAACCCGATGCAGTGAGCTGCCTGCAACAGCGGCGCTCGGGGAGCAGTGAGGGGTTAGGTGCCTTGCTCAAGGGCACTTCAGCCATGCGCACTGGTCGGGGTTCGAACCGGCCACCCTCCGGTTACAAATCCAAAGCCCTAACCAGTAGGCCGGCTGCCCCACAAATAAGCACCAAGGTGCTTAAACCAGACATGTCTTCACAGGGGAGGAGCAGGCCAGTAATCGGTTTCCACCAGAGCCCTGTGTCGTCATTTGTAAGCTTTAATATTAATGTTCTTGCATCTCAAAGCCCTCGTGAGGACATCACCAGAGGGTGGCTTCGTCGTGGTTGGAGGCCTGGGTGGGTCGCTTCCTCTGGTAGAGAACGGTGTCTCAGAGGTACAGCCGGATGTTGGCGGAGAAGACGCGCGCGACTCTATTGAACCCGGGAGGAAACGCCAGGTGCTTCCTCCTCCTCCTCCTCCTCCTCCTCCGCTTCAACAGAACATTTTAGGTTCGCTTTCAAATGAACGTGTCATGTGTGATCATTGTTTGATGCTGCCTCTCAATTGTACCTCTGTGTTTCAAGGTGATGTTCTTGTTGTTGTTGTTGTTGTTGGTGTTGTTACTCTAAACCCGTTTTCTTTGTTTTTTTATGGTTTTGTGTCCCTTGTTGGGCGCACGGTTTTGCATGAAAAGTTCATGATAAATAAGTGTGATTTTGATTATGTTTGGTCCACACAAAAACACTGTGTGCTGCTCTGTTGAACCAGTGGTGCTCAGTGCTGTCACGGTGGAATCGGCTCAACCGGGCTGTGTACCAAACAAACAAACAAAGTCTTTTGAGATTCTCCACAGCTTACCGTGGGCTAATGTCGACCTGTATGCTAACATAAATTCAATGCTAACAGCTAACTGTTTGCTAATGGATAATTGAGTCTTAACGGCTAACTGTATCCTGAAAGCTTACTGCGCTAACAGATACCGGGAGCGTGTCTATGTTCCCACGGCCCATTGGTCCCACAGCCCATTGGTCCCACGGCCCACTGGTCCCACAGCCCACTGGTCCCACAGCACATTGGTCCCACAGCCCATTGGTCCCACGTCACTAAGACTTTTTTTTATTTTTTAGGCCCATTGGTCCCACATTGCTTTTTTATTTCAATTTAAACCATTAAAACAATTAAATTAAACAATTAATGGAATAATTAAACAATTATTTAATTATTTATTTAATTATTATTAATTATTATTATTTAATTATTTATTATTTATTTAATTATTTAATTATTTAATGGAATAATTAAACAATTAACAATTAAACAATTAAACCAATGGGCCTAAAAAATAATGTTAAAAGTCTTTATGATGTGGGACCAATGGGCTGTGGGACCAATGGGCCTAAAAATGAATAAAAAAGTCTTAGCGATGTGGGACCAATGGGCTGTGGGACCAATTGGCTGTGGGACCATTGGGCCTAATTTTGAAAAAACAAAAAATTCTTAGCAATGTGGGACCAATGGGCTGTGGGACCAATGGGCCGTGGGAATATAGAGCTGACCCCCAGATACCGCATTGCAAACTGCTAATGTAGTCCAGAGTTATCAAATTCTATTGCACATGCTGTATAAACGGTACAGCACCACACTATAGGCCTACATTGTATGAACTCAATGTTTAGCTGCTAAATGAACTGTGCAATACTATTGTCTTACATTGAATAAGGTAAGAAGCTAATTGTTTTCAACAAAGAAATATCAACAACAACACTAATGAGCTCATAAGATATGCCGAGTCAAGGTCAAACAGGCCTAACCTTGGAACCAAACTGTTTTCAGAAGATCTCAGTGCTGTGCTGAAGCCCTTGTCTCTAAGCCAACACAAACATATTATGGTGTATGTGTGGCACCTCCAGCTCAATGGTCCAGCCTGGCCCTCCGTTCCAGAGCCTGTTGTTCACGTCTTCACTGTGGCGGCTGAGGACCCTGCCTTCGGTTTTCTAACCTTCTGAGCTCCAGTTTGTCAGAGGATTCTGACAGGCAAGGCTGGGCTGGTCGTCCTGTTTTGGTGAAGGGCAACGCGCTGCGCAGTGAGCTACTGTATCAAAGGGGGGAAAAAAGCATAGAGGCCAACGATGCAAGATGTGATGGATGGGTTTTGGTGATCTGCAGGGACTGGGTTGGTCCCACAGCCTCTTGCATTATGACGTTCACTTTCATGACATTTCATTAACTTGTAGTACATTATGATATAAGAGGCAATAACCATTGCCCAACATAGAGAAAATAAATCATAAACAATTCTGCTAATTCAAAATACTGTTTGCATGCATTCTGAAAGAATGGAAAGAACTTGTTTTTTACGCAATACTGTTGCAGTGTAGTGATTGATGACAACAAAGCAGGTCCTGTTCCTGTATAATAGGTGGAATGCTGTATATGAGAAAAAGTGTATGTGAGTGAATCCATCAGGGAACAAGGAGGCTGTTTCCCCGCAGGTCCCCGGTCCCCAGCTCCAGCTGTTGTAATCCAGCTGCTGCTGCCTGCTTTTCTTACCCCTCGTCTCCTTGGCTCTCTTCCTCCTGCTGCCCCTCTCCATCATTCTCCTCCTCCTCCTCCTCCTCCTCTATCGCTGGCCTGGCCCTGATGGGTGGAGGTTTTCTCACCACTCTAAACAAACGAAGGTGTCGCAGAACACACATCTCTCTCTCTCTCTCTCTCTCTCTCTCTCCACTTGTGCTGAACAAGGGAAACCTGGGCTTGTTTGTCAGCCCCGGGGTGTCTGTATCTCTTTCTCTCTCTCTCTCTCTCTCTCCTCTTCCTCAGGGAAGATGGATTGACGCTCCTCTTTCTGTTTCACTGCTCACTGCTCAGCCGAGCAGCCGTCCCGGTCTCCGCGCAGCCTGCCTACCTGGTATTAAGGAGGTGTGGAGGTGAGATAGCGGCGATGTTGCAGGGTTTGACTCCCGGCTGAAAGGTGCTGGGTTTGATCCCCAAGCGTCCGCTGTCTAATCTGTGGGCATCCTTAAGCAAGATGCCCCCTAACCCCTGCCCACGCCCTCGTGACATGTACTGCATGTGGATTTACTGGGAGTTCTTTTGGATGAAAGAACATGCTAAACGACTACATGGTGGATAACAATGGGAATATGAAAACAGACGAACAGATGAACAGAATCGGAGACGTATGCGGTTAGAATGCAGAGTGGCGATATCATATCATTGATATGTAATGTGAATATCTTAATGATGAGAGTGGGGTGTCCCACTCAATGCTAAGTAATGGATAACACGATTCTGGCAGTGTTTCTGTCCACGGTGAGACATCAGCCATTAACATGTTTCCTCCATTGATTCCACAGAGGTCCCTGACACCCATTAGGATTTCATAAAGTTTCTGCCCGGTATAACAAAACATGATTCATATAATGTTGGTGAGACGGAGCTAGACAGATGGTGGAGCGCACCCCGTGAAGACTTTGAGAATATTAACGATGGATATTTATCAGTTTGAATGAAGACGCTGTGTGATGGAAGAGAGTTAACGTCTCCTTAATCATTTCAAAGCTGACGTTAGTGTCCTGCTAAAAACATCCCCCATGATTAAGCTGTTGGTGTCCTTGTGCTGGGGCTGATGTCAGACTCTCTGGGCATCAAACCCACGGCTCAGGAAGCTTTAGCGCCAGGAATCAAAACTCCAGATATCCGCTCCATTAGCTAGTCAGCGGTGCTAGGTGTTGAGCCCCGCTCTGATTGGCCGATAAGCCACTGTGTCCCGCCCTGGCCCTTCAGAGAACATCGGGAGTGGCAGAACGCTGCCATGCTCGTTAACTCACCTTAACGAGGCTGCTCGTTAACCCACATTAACAAGCTGACCAGTGATTACTGCTGGCTCCTCAGCCTATCACCAGCCGACAGAGAGCAGAGAGGGTGTTCTCATCTCTGGAGGTCAGGTAGAATCAACCGAAACGACGTCTGCTGTCCTTACAAACCAAAAGCTGCTTTGCACCACCAGAGCCGTGACAGCAGATCTGCTCTGGATGAGACGGGAGAACTCATATCTGCAGCCTGACCCCTGACCCCCTGGCTATGGAAGCGCTCTTCCATGGCTGGCTTCACTCTCTAATCGTCTGTCGATTCTTCCCCCAGATGGCCCCACAGTCATCCCTGTCACCTGTCTGATTTCTCCCGGGAAAACATGTTTGCTGCTTCTTTTTTTCTCTCTCTGTCTGTGTTTTTTGAGCGTAAGTACAAACATACATTTCTCTCCTTTTGTTTTTTTTGTGTGTTTTTTTAAGCTCAACCCCTCTGTCTACACGCTGTCTCTCTCGTTTTCACTGACAAGAAGTAGTGTGTTTTGTCTTGTGTGTCACTTGTGTGTAGTTTTTGTTGTAAAATTGTATGTTTACCTTTAGTATCGGGAAA
Source organism: Urophycis tenuis (assembly GCA_036785325.1). Taxonomy (NCBI): domain Eukaryota; kingdom Metazoa; phylum Chordata; class Actinopteri; order Gadiformes; family Phycidae; genus Urophycis; species Urophycis tenuis. The sequence continues at coordinate 8,353,411 of JAXIVH010000009.1, forward strand.
TATCTTGTCTGTTGTGCCTGCGCACTATCTGTTTCACCGTGGGAGAATGAGAAATGTCCTCTTGGTTCCTTTTTATGTCTTGACATGTGAAGGAATTGACATTAAAGCTACATTGAATCTTTGACTTTAAATCTTACAAAGTGGCTTTATTTGGATTGGCCACGCGGTCGCTCTGTTGGCTTGGTTCACTTCAGGCTACAGGATTTGATTTTCTCTGCACTACAGGCCAGTGGAGTTTGGACGGTCATATTTGCGTTTGCACAAGTTGGTCACAATCATATCACACTGGTGGTGCTTCAGACCCCCAGACCCGATGTTTATTAGAAACTCTGCTAAGCTTGTGTTCAGACTCCCAGACCAGTTGTTTTTATGAGAAACTCTGCTAATCTTGTGTTCAGACCCCTAGACCAGTTGTTCATTAAAACACTGCTAAGCTTGTGTTCAGACCCCTGGACCAGTTGTTCATTAAAACACTGCTAAGCTTGTGTTCAGACCCCTGGACCAGTTGTTCATTAAAACACTGCTAAGCTTGTGTTCAGACCCCTGGACCAGTTGTTCATTAAAACACTGCTAAGCTTGTGTTCAGACCCCTGGACCAGTTGTTCATTAAAACACTGCTAAGCTTGTGTTCAGACCCCTGGACCAGTTGTTCATTAAATCACTGCTAAGCTTGTGTTCAGACCCCTGGACTAGTTGTTCATTAAATCACTGCTAAGCTTGTGTTCAGACCCCTGGACCAGTTGTTCATTAAAACACTGCTAAGCTTGTGTTCAGACCCCTAGACCAGTTGTTCATTAAATCACTGCTAAGCTTGTGTTCAGACCCCTGGACCAGTTGTTCATTAAAACACTGCTAAGCTTGTGTTCAGACCCCTGGACCAGTTGTTCATTAAATCACTGCTAAGCTTGTGTTCAGACCCCTGGACCAGTTGTTCATTAAAACACTGCTAAGCTTGTGTTCAGACCCCTGGACCAGTTGTTCATTAAAACACTGCTAAGCTTGTGTTCAGACCCCTGGACCAGTTGTTCATTAAAACACTGCTAAGCTTGTGTTCAGACCCCTGGACCAGTTGTTCATTAAAACACTGCTAAGCTTGTGTTCAGACCCCTGGACCAGTTGTTCATTAAATCACTGCTAAGCTTGTGTTCAGACCCCTGGACCAGTTGTTCATTAAAACACTGCTAAGCTTGTGTTCAGACCCCTGGACCAGTTGTTCATTAAAACACTGCTAAGCTTGTGTTCAGACCCCTAGACCAGTTGTTCATTAAAACACTGCTAAGCTTGTGTTCAGACCCCTGGACCAGTTGTTTATAAGAAACTTGGTCACGCCGCAAAACAGGAATGTTTTTGTAGTCACTTCAGTATTGATGATGAGCTTCCATCATGGAAGCCACCTGAGATGGTGAATAACATCTGGCTCTGTCTGAGAGATGGTGTATGACGGCAAATAAAGACATTTAACCAGAAAGATCTTCAAGGGTTGCAGATGTTTTCCAAAGTATCCCTGTGGGCCATGAGGGTAGGAGTTTTCCCCTCCCTTTCTTCTTCTTCTTTTATATATACAGACCCTTTCCGAAAAAGAGTATCATGGAAAAGTTGTTTAATTTCCACAATTCCATTCAAAAAGTTAAACTTTCATAGATTATAGATTCAGGGCCCACAATTTAAACGAGTTCAAGTATTTATTTGTTTATTTGTACATAATTTGGGTTTCCAGCTCATAAAACCCATGAAAACAGGAATTCAAAAAAATAGAATAATGTGAAGAAATCACCATTTACTTCTCAGTTTTTGCAGAAAAAAACAAAAAAAAAATTAGGCTCATCAAACCAATCAAAATATGGTACTTTCAAAACGATATGTCAAACTTCAGCTGGAAACCCAAATTATGTAAAAATAAATGAATAAATACTTGAAATCGTTTAAATTGTGGGCCCTGAATCTACAATCTATGAAAGTTTAATGTTTTGAATGGAATTATGGAAATCAAACAACTTTTCCATGATATTCTAATTTTTCGGAAAGGGTCTGTATATATATATATATATATATATATATATATATATACATAATCAATTACTGTTATTGTTATAACATCTTCTGTGGGATCTCCAGCCCGAGGTGGTCTGGGTCCAGACCTCCAGCTGAGCTCACATCCCCATGCAGGCAGCGTCTCCCTGGGGGTCCGGGGGGGAGAAGCGGAAGGTTAAATGTGTTTCCGCCTGGCTCCACGTGAACTACTAAGTAGATCAGGACCGAACAAACCACCCCCCCATGTGGAGATTAAGTTTGAACCATCGCTCTGCATGGTGGCACACAGAGGACTTTTACTCTCTGTACAGCTAATCTTTAGTGAGTATCCAGCAGTGAAGTGGTGGAAATTATCAAGAAACTCCATCATGGCTTTGTTTCTCCTTGTCCTAATCAGCGCTCGCTGGCATCAACATGGAGATGATGAATGCAGGCCTTTGGTTCACAAGCTGGATTAATTAATATTTATTAATGGTATTCTCACACATGTAATAATTAATAATTAAACTGCTACCAACGGAAGGTAATCAGAAGTAACTTTGATTAATTGATGAGGAATTTCAAATAAAAATGATTGGGCCAGATTCCAAAATGAGACGATGATTTCAAGTCTTTTCTCACTGAGCTTTGTCATGAGTTTACGTTTGGATGGATTGCATGATTCCGTCAACCCGTCAAATGTCTTACAGAACTTTTCTGTTGGCAAAAATCAGATTTAGGGAAATATGAACAACCACGTTGTATCTGACATTGATTGCTGGTTGTCAGACTGCATAATCTCTATTTAATATTTTGCGGTGTCGCAAGATGAGTCATGTGTGATTATGAGTCATTACGCAAATGATTAAGTTGTGCATTTAAGACTAGCTTGCGGTAAGCTTCAAGAGAAACCTCAAGACACGATAAAGTCGAGAACGGCTCAGCCAGTGGAGAGGAGCGAGAATTGTCCAAATGGTATTGACCAAGGCTCTGCTGGTTCAATTCCACCAATTGAAACTGTGTTTATCTCTTGGTCTGAACCATCTATGTGTTCAATGAATCCTGGAGGCTGTTCCATTGATCCAAACCCCCCCCCCCCCCCACCACCCCCACCACCTCCTTTCCAAAGCCTCTTGGAATGCCCCCTGGTCTCCACGGGGATGTCACCTCGACGGCCATTTGGCGACATTCTCAGAAGATTCTAACATTGACCAACTGACAGTTGGTCACAGGAAACCCAAAGCAGCCATTTCAGAGCCATGAGCGACGTTTTCAATGCCTGTGGAGCTCAGTCTGGGCCGCGGTTCATTTTCATGCCTCCGACCGAGAGAGGGCTGGGCTCCTCAGACACTTATGGAATAACGCTGTGGTGTGTGTGTGTGTGTGTGTGTGTGTGTGTGTGTGTGTGTGTGTGTGTGTGTGTGTGTGTGTGTGTGTGTGTGTGGCACATTTGATTTACACTATCATGCACAGCGGTGCATGTGGCTTAAAAAAAAAACGATCAAAGTTGCCGTAGGCCGTAACCATGGGGATAAAAGCATCCTCTCCTTCCTAGAACGTCCTAGAACAAACACTTTATTTCAGAGTGTTCAAATTCAAGCTGAAACACACTCACCTCGGACCCTAGCCACCCGGGCCACAGACTGTTCATGATCCTCCCGTCTGGCAGTCAGTATAGGAGCCACCGGACCAGAACCAGCAGGTTCAGAGACCGTTTCGTACCACAAGCCGTCAGGCTATTGAACTGCTAAAACAACTCTTGCACACACACCATACACACACACATGATTGGACCACCCCCCCACCCCCCCCCCCACACACACACACACAAACACAAACACACACACACACACACACCCTCATGCATGGATAGTCCTCATAGTTATTTATTATTTTATGTTTTATAGTGTTCCTTTTTTTCATTTGATTTTATCTACAGTATATAGCAAAGTTGAGCACACCCGAGCAACAAGAATTACACTGCTGGTAATGATGTACATTGTTATCTAGCAAGTGACAATAAACTTGAAACTTGAACTTAACTTGCGCTTACTCTAAGTGCAAAGGTTCTAAGGAAAATGCCAGCGATGTCCAATGTAAATGTAAGATTCAGCTATTTAGCCTGCATTAACTTCACCCGATGCCTTTATCCAAAGTGAGTTCCCAGTTAAAGTAGATGGTATATAGGCTAATTCTCTCCATTTTAGGATATGTTATATATTGCTATTCACATATTGGGTATTAGCTGAAGCCTTCATCCAAAGCGACTTGTGGGTTACATTAAGCTTTAAACATTTTAAAAACATCTTTTTCATTTCCACCAGGGTGTGGATACATTCAATGACGGTTCAAAACCACTCTTCCTGTCCAACATCCTTGTACTGGTTGGGATCAATGGTTCATGGCCATGGCGTTCACCTTCCAATTTAAGCAGAGACAAAGGCAAAACAACATCACCATGACGACGGCAACAAACCACTTTCCATCTCACTCTTCAAGTTCAGAAATTCAGATTGAACTGGTCCTGATCTCAACCAAAGAAGTCAGGAATTATGGAGTACGACTATAAATTCATGGTTGTCATGGAAGCCTTGTTTCCCAGTTGAGAAACGAATGTTATATTTTGGAATCCAATACAGCCACATTTAATGTTTAACATCCACCTATAAGATAACTGCTAGTATTGAGAAACTGATTTCATAGTTATCCAAGACGGCCACATATTGTATGTGGTATCCACCACTTGTAGATGACGAGAGTTTCACTGAGGGTGCAACCAAGCAGACTATGTTCACTCCCTCCTCTCACTCCCTCACCTCAGATAACGCCAGGCTGAGGTGACCTTCGGCGTCAGCGGGTGACGGGTTCGGGGAGTGGCATCCGGTACGTCGGCCAGCTGTGTGTGTGTGTGCGTGTGTGTGTGCGTGTGCGTGTGCGTGTGCGTGTGAGTGTGCATGTGCGTGTGGGTGTGCGTGCGTGCGTGCGTGCGTGCGTGTGTGCGTGTGCGTGTGCGTGTGCGTGCGTGTGTGTGTGTGTGTGTGTGTGTGGGCGTGTGGCCTCAGGGCATCGCCGCACATTGATCTGTTGACCACAGACACCTTTTTAACAGACTGCTGTATCCACTCTGCACGTGTATGCGTGCGTGCACGCACAACAAGGACACACATGTGCACAAACAAATGCATGTGCACACACACACACACACACACACGCGCGCGCGTACGGATGAAAGTAGGAACACACACATTGTGAGTGGCATTGTGAGGACATTTTCTATGGTACAATGTCTTCTTTCAGCAAAATTATTTTCTTCATTCAAACGCCATAGATATTGCAACATTTTACTCAAACCACCGAGGTCAACGCGCACACACACATACACACACACAGACACACACACACACACGCACACCACATGTTGTGTAATGACTATGGAACAAGGGACGACATCATTCCTATGACCTTGGCACTGTCCAATGATGACTACCATGTATGCTCATCCACCAATTGCACTGTCCATCTCAATGATGATTACTATGTATGCATATAGGTTCTCACTTTTTCACCGATCTGACTTTAAGAGCTCGCATTTAATTTAATTTAATCTAATCTTGTCTAGGTAAATCTATTTATTGTTTATTGTCTATAGTCAGGTTTTTATTGCACTCATCTATCCCCTTGTACTGCTGGTCACTGCGAATTTCTCCTAAGGGGGATTAATAAAGGAATATCTTATCTTATCTTGTTTACATCTCATCTATAACACATCACTCACTCCCTGTTTCCTGTCGCGGAATTACCACTAAGCCACAAGCAACACAGACGAGGGGCGCTTGTTTTGTAGCCCCGGCAATGCGGAGGACGGGGCGGCGGCGGTCTGTGGGGGTGGTGTTTAGAGATGTAAAGAATAAGCATAAAATCAGCTCCCCCTCGTTCCCTGTTGTGCCGCCGTCTCCACTTCCTGTAGAAAAAAAAGGTTTTCCTTCAGGAAAATATCAAAGGAGTGCAGAAGCTTCAAAGATCTTGGGTTTCGTCACTTTCATCTCCAATCTGTGTCTTGTGGACCACAAGAGTTTTGTAAATATTCCAATCTTTCTATATTTTATTATTTCCTTAATGGAGCCTACATTTGTATTTTTATTTCCCTGCCGATATATATTTTATTGTGTGTATATTTTCTTTTTTCTGTATCCGCCTCCCCCCAGGATTATTATTATAGTAATGTGAACACAAGGGAAAAGGTATCGCTATAAAAAGCTGTTGTTATTCTGCACCTCGCAGTCCTCAGATGCCCCCATTACACCTCACACTCATTACCACCATGTCTCTACCTCCGTGTCCTCATCACACGTACACACACACACACACACACACACACACACACACACACACACACACACACACACTCCCGCTGACCTCCTCTCCTCCTCATCCCCCTGCTTGCAGAACACCTCCTCCTGCCTGGAAGCCAAGGCTGCTGTCCTACCGGCTGCTGCCGTCAGTCAGTCTCGTCCTGCTGTCCCATCAGACCCGAGCTCAGCTGGACTCCAGGTTCTGCTGCTAATGAGTGTGGGGGAGCCCGTTTGGGGTTGCGGGTGGATGGGAGGGGAGCTCTAAGTCGCCAGGACTATCCTGACCTCTGACCTCCGGGCCCCCCCCCCAGGCTGCTGGGTCTCTGAGGTCACTTCCTGCCTGGAGGTGTGGCTGTCTCTCTCATCACCTGTTAGAATGACTGTCACACCTGGGCCTCTGCTACAGGGACTCTGGGGCCCCCGGGTTTCACTCCTGCCTGGTTTGATCTGCTAGTGGGGACGTCAGGAGCAGCTTCAGCCAGCCGTGTGTTTTCAACACGCTGCTGTTGTAACCTTTTCATCTCCTGAGACGCTACAATAGCAGGTGTTGTGCTTTTTAGCACAGTGCCCTGCCTCAGTTTACCCAGCTGTCTTCTGTTGAGCCGGCCAGCGCCGCCAGCCTCCTCTCTTGTTAGTCATTAAACAGACACGGGATCAGTTAGCAGCTGGTGAACAGTTCATCACCAGGGCAAACACACCACAGTCATCATCATCACATGACTTTACCACAACATGGATAACACTAGGCGAGTTTCAGATGAGGCATGCGGCTTCGTTTGCCATGCTTCAGAATGCATTCTGGGATGAAAACGTCAGAAATACCTCGGATGAACTTCCGATGCGACGATTCACCTGGCTTTCAAAACTCGCGTGTTTTCAGGAAAACAACTTCCGCCTGCTTTTCTGGCCATGTTCCCTCGAGCAAGTGCCGACATAAGACACTCCCCTCAACCTCCTCTCAACTTTGCCCTGGTTGGTTGGAATACCGAAATTAAATTATCCACGTCAGAAGTGACATTACACCTTTCAGAGAGGCGTGTCTGGTGCCCTCTCCCAAACTATGCATATTAAAAAGAGATTAAAAAGAGACGATTTTGTGAACTTTCACTTCATCACTCATCATGTATTTTTTATTTTATTTATTTTATTTACACATTTTTCCACATAGCCAAGCCATTGTGCATGCAGAAAATTCATCGCATTTGCTCCTCAGCCTGCATCAGTAAGGGGAGATCCAATGCCTCGAACTCGTCTGCTACGAAGAACGGAAGTTGTTGACGAGAAGTTCACCTGTGTCCGCCTTGACCAGACGGGAACTTGACGTGATTATGACGAGTTCCGCCGGATCTTCTCAGGTCTCGTTGCAACAAATGCGCAAATGCAAACGATCTGAAACTCGCCTATTGTTACGGTTTCACCTCCACATCCCCTCCCTGCCTCCATAACTCACACCTACCGCACTCGTTCCCAACGAGCTGGCACCCAGCAGAGCACAGGTGCTCCCAATGGAGCTGATCAGGGGAACGAGCCACAGTTGGGAACTTCACACCTGCTTCCAATAATCATCTCACCTTGCTGCCTACAAAGACCCGGGTCTTCCACTCACACATCGCCAGATCTCTTGATAGATACGCCTGGCAAGTATATCGCTGACTTTGCTATTCGCTCATGCTGAATCTAATTCCTTTGTCTGGTTTGACGCTTCATGCATGTATTCTCATCCACGTCCTCTGTGTTCCCACAGAACCTGCCCAGGTGTGCCAGCTGAACCCAGGCATCTTGCCTGCTCCATCTCCACCCCTGATCATTAAATAAAACGCCCTGCGAGGCATTTATCCTCTCCTGGCCGTGCGCTTGCTTCCTAACTAACACCACCGTTACATAACACACCACGGTCATCATTATCACATGACTTTACCACAACATGGATAACACATCACAGTCATCATCATCACATGACTTTACCACAACATGGATAACAGATCACATGACTTTACCACAACATGGATAACACATCACAGTCATCGTCATCACATGACTTTACCACAACATGGATAACAAACCACAGTCATCATTATCACATGACTTTACCACAACATGGATAACACATCACGGTCATCATTATCACATGACTTTACCACAACATGGATAACACACCACGGTCATCATTATCACATGACTTTACCACAACATGGATAACACACCACGGTCATCATTATCACATGACTTTACCACAACATGGATAACACACCACGGTCATCATCATCACATGACTTTACCACAACATGGATAACAAACCACAGTCATCATCATCACATGACTTTACCACAACATGGATAACACATCACAGTGGGGGGGGGGCGCTACTGAGCGGTTCGCCGTCTAGATGTCCATGAGCAAGGCATCTAAACATCTACCTGCTGAGAAGCCGGCTGTTACCTTGCATGGTTGACTCTGGCGTCGACGTGTGAGGGGATGAATGTGAAGGGGTGAGTGTGAGTGGGCGAGCCATGACTCTCTCTCTCTCTCTCTGAGATGTTGCCTCTGTGAGTCATGTGCAGAACCCCCCAGGGACTTGAACCTGCAACCCAGGGACTGAGTAGGAGGGTGATGAAGGTGATGATGGGGGTGCATGCAGTACATGCATACTTCTGTGTTAAAATAAGTAAAATGTTTAGTGCTTTAGGATAGCTTGTGTATGCGTTCAAAAATCTGCATAGAAATTATGAAAAATGGCACAGTTAAAACATCCTTAGCCATGTTAGCTGACATTTTCCACCATTAATTCTGTCACTGGGGGGGTCTCCCATCGATCCTGAAAATACCCAGCATGCACCTGGAGCTAAACGCCACGGTGTTGCTGATCGATGGATGGTAACCTGAAATTCCCTTGTAGCCAATTGATATGCCTCGCTTTCATCACCTGACCCAAGCAAGGGGACTGGCTTGAACGCCCCTGAGGAGATAGAGAGATGGGGGAGAGAGGGAGACGGTGTGGGGGAGGGGGGGTGAGAGATTAATAATCCTACAATAACAACAACCATCAACAACAACAACAACAACAACAACATAGTGTGAATGCAAAGTGTAAGTTGACAAATGAACAAATCAACTTGACCTTTTTAGCCATTCTGGAACCTTCTAGCTCTCAATTATTCTACCTGGTTCCTTCAGGTTCTCTATCTCCGTCTGTCTCTCTCTCTATCCCCCCTTAATCAAAATGTCCCTCTATAAACTCTATGGTAAGCCTACATTACCTGTATTTGTATATCAAGAAAGACATTTTGGGATGGTGATTTTATTTGTATTAGTGTGTCATCCTGTAGACCTATAGGTTTCAACACCTGTAGGCCTATATTCGATTAATGTCTAATGGGCCTCAATTTGTATCCATGTTCTCTTGTTTAACATATTAATATAATTTCCTCCACCTTTCTGCAGAGAAATTGCATGATGGTCAATATATTTCAATTTGCTATTCTGAACAGCACACGGCTCAGTGATCACGACAAAGATGGGAGTATACACACGAATGAAAATAATTTACTTTAAAACTAATTTTAGTTTTTTATCCAATATGTATTGGCGATAATGCTAAAACATAACTGTTGTCTGATCTTTTAATTCACAAATCGCTCATAATCGCGCTGTCAATTAAACACTGAATCAACTTCAAAATCTTACTCACCACCTACAAGGCCCTCAACAACCTTGCCCCCCCTACCTCGCCGACCTCCTCCATCACCACGCCCCCTCCCGGTCCCTCAGGTCCATCTCTGCCAACCTGCTGCAAGTCCGGACTAAGCGCCGGACTTGGGGTGATCGGGCCTTCTCAGTTGCTGCCCCCACTCTTTGGAATTCAATCCCCTCCCATGTCAAAGTCTCCCCAACCCTCTCTTCTTTCAAATCTGCACTCAAAACACACTTTTTTATACTAGCCTTCCCCACCTAACTTTATCCTAGTCTTAATAAAGTTCTATTGTTTAGTTTAATAGGGCAAATATGTAAAGCGTCTTAGAGTACCATATTAAGCGCTATATAAATCACATTTATTATTATTATTATTATTAACGACGCCCAGTAATCCATTAACATTTGACAAACAAAAAAAGCCCTGATAAGCAGCACGTGGGCGGCCTGCACTCAGCCTTCCGTGACCCCACGTGCCTGGGGGGGGGGGGGGAGATCCTGAACAGAAACGGTGTAAAGAAAGCTGAAATATATGCATTATTATTTTTTATCTTACTTTGACTTACTTTTGTTTGACTTTTTCTTTATTTTTAATCTTAATGTTATATTGATCGCCCCTGACTTCTGGGTTTACAGCCGCGGCTACAGCCCCCCTCCCCCACCTGCCTGCAGCCAGCGGAGTGCTGTTTCGGGAGAGACCAATTTAGTTTCGGTTTCATTTCCCCCGAAAAGTAGGCTACTGGTCAAACCGGATTGCGTGAGGCTCTAGTCTACAATCCGTGCGGATTAAACACAACTGCGGCAGAGGTGAATCGCGCAGGTGGCAGGTAAGGTGTTTGACGATGTTGGCCTTCTTTTAGAAAAATGCGACGTCAATGTCAGCCCGCAATTCGCACTTCGTCGCACTACGCTGTAGGGCCAGATCGTTGATGATGCTAATGGTTTGATGATGGAACAGATTGAATCCACCGTTATTGTTGACTTCACCGAACTAGTCTGTGTCGACTGCATTTTCAATGACAGACATTGCCGGCGTTTGTTAGTGTGCGTGCTTTAAGTGAATTGCCCAGTGGCGGCTGGTGAAGAATATTCTAGGTGGGGCTGTGCCAAGTGTCAGTCAATTTCAGTAACCATCCTAATACATTGAACACAAACTACAGGAAACGAGTGCTCCGCGAAATAGTCAATAATTATATAATGCCAATATTTAAAAGTTGAGGCATTCTAACACAAAACATAAACAACATATTGCACAAGCACAAGCTTTCCATTTTTTCATTTGAAATTGAATTTGTAGTCACTTTGGGCTCTATGAAATTACAGTAAACATTTGACATACTAAACAATCAAGAAAATAATCAGCAGATTAATAGGTAGTGAAAATTAAGGACTAAAAAATACTAAGGTCAACTATATAGGCCTACAACTGTATACAACTATACTGTATACAGACTCGCCCTGACCAGCATTCGCTCGTTTGGGGCGATAAAGTAATCGCCCATATCTGCTTGGATTTGAGGACGCTGATTGGCCAAATTTAATGTCATGCTTTCACATCTTAAATTAGTAATTGGCTAAACAATTACACAGACCCGCCTCCTTGGAGCGATTTCTCCATCGCCCCAGAGCCGTTGAAGCATCGGACACGGGACGTTTAGGAAAAGCATACATCTTGTACAGATGATTTTCATATTTTACACATATTACTGGGTAACGTCATATTTCAAACACACAAATATTAACAATTTGTATAATTTATTATTATTAGTTTTATGTATTTATTTATTGTGGGTCAAGGGGGGGCGGTGCCCTATCGCCCTCTATGGGCCAGCCGCCACTGAGCCGTTTACAGATTGGCTAGAAAGAAAAGGGGGGGGGAAAGCGTTGTTGGCGTCCGAAATGGAAAAGTAAGACATTTAAAGCTGAATTCGCATCCGTCTTTGAACATTTCCAGTTGAGCTCCATGATGGAACCCCAGTTTCGACCTCGAGTACCGATGCCCACCATGGACCCCCGGCGCACCTTACAGCAACGCCTCGGGTGGAGGGCGCTCGTCATAGTCGCCATGCTGGTCACGTGTCTCTTCGTCACCGGCGCACTCCTGTCCTGCGTGAAGACCGCCCAGAGAATGGTGGCGGACCAGCGTCCGTGCCCGCCCCTCGGCAGCAGGCGCTACAGCGACAGCGACCAGAGCATCAATGCGATTCTCGAGAGGATGCGAGGGCTGACCATGGGTCTCAGCCAGGCAACCCCGGCCGAATGGTTGCTTCCGTGGTTGATCGCCTGCGCGGCTCTCATGGTGGCGCTGTCGGTGGTGGCGACGGTGGTGGCGGTGGTCTGGCTGAAGAACGCCTGCTGCTCCAAACCCGGGACGATCACCCGGACGACAAGCGCGCAGGTCCCCCGTGCACTTGATCCCCCCCCGTCGTACAACCCCCTCTACCCCAGTGCACCAAGTTTGTACGCAAATGTCTGATTTTGATTGTTGATTTTTTTTGTTTTTTTTTTGTTCAAGAGTGTTTCAAGTGTTTGTTCAAGAGTGTTCTTTTTAATTTTTTCTTAGACTTTCTTCTATTGTTTCTACTTGGTTTAGTGACTGTAAATGACTTGTTGTTTCTAGTCCGGTTTACGTCAGAATTGGGGAAACTCAAGGTACGGAATACAAAGACGCAAGTGTGACAAATGTGCCTTGTGTCTGGCTGTCTTTACCGTTCAGAGAACTGGCCTTGTACCACACCTGCTAGTTCTCTTTTAATAAATCCCCCACAACGTCAGTGCCCTGCGTCTATTCTTCTTTGACTTGCATCTTATCTTATCTTTCTATCTTGTGTTTAGTATCATGCTCTCTAAATGAGTGCCCTCTGCGTGGCCGCCCACGCTCCACGTTCATTCACTGTGTGATTAGATGACTGTTGGTTCACAGGAAACAGATGCGTCTTTGACTCCCTGATGGAGAGCCTCAGATGCACATCCGCAGTCCCCAATGTGACTTCATTTATGAGGGAATGTACGTTAGTCAACACCAAAGGGGCTAATAATTTCCAGACCCTCTCATTGTGCCCTGAATTTCACACATGTTGATCAGTTTTTATTTTAGCACGTCAAGATTGTCGCAGTTTGTCGTAAAACAGTGAAGTAAGATTTAGTGTTTAACTGCTCAGTGCACCACATCCCTCGTCTCGCACAAAATAGGTCTCCGTGTATTGTGTGCTCCATGTATCTTGCGTCATGTGTTTTGTTGTGCGATTCCTGGGCTTTTTTTTAATCCCAAGGAAGGTCCCTAACTGACCCGAAAGCACGGACGGCAGCCGTGCTGTTCAATTGATCTGAATGTTAAGGAAAGGTGTTTCAATGCTTCCTTTCTTATCTCACAGGGTACACCGGACCACCCTTCACAAAAGGAAAGGAGATAACGGCGTCCCACAATTCCTTGCGGCAGGAACATTTAGTGTGACGCACGATTTGGACGTTCACTGAAACGATTGACACGATTGACAACATTCCTAATGGGACAACTATTTCATTTCACTTTTGTGACTGGCAGCCTCTATAAAAAAAATTAATTTAAATTCCAACCATGGTAATGAAGGTAACCTAAGTAATGAAGGTAATGAAGTGGTATTTCCATGTACAGCCTGCATGAAACACCAATGGATGAACACACGGGGCAAAATATCTGACATGCACTGTTAGTCGTGCATCTTTGGAACGCTGTAGTTTAACCCCGACAGACGTTCATAGCATCCACCTTGCCTGACCACGCTCTCATGAAGTCTCCTTCACATCTTCCCTTGACCTCACAGCATTTTTCCATCAAGGCCAAGGAAAGGTGGTTAGGAAGGGACACAGCGCATCATTTTGTGGACTATTCGACTGGAGTCAAAGGCGGCAGGGAGAGACGGATAACAGAATTATTACCACTCACCTAGGAGGATGGATTCACCTTGTGGTAAAATAGGAGACTTTAAATTGCCAATATGTGAACTCGTTGTAATTAGCGTGAGCCTGACTCTCTCTCTCCGTTGCGTGGAACAGCCTGTGGGCTGCTTTCGGTGACGGTTTAACCAGGTTTGTTTTTTCAAGTGAAGTCTCAAGTGTGCACACAATGGTAAAAGATGGTCCATTCATAACTTTTTCATTTCTACAACGTCTATTTATGATAACAACAAACAGATTACGATGGTTATTGTCTCAACAACCAGAGCTGCAGTTGAACAACCAGTGCAGACCGGAGTGGACCGGCCCCAGCAGGCTGCAGAGGGGTCAGGAATGAGAGAGAGGTTCTGACTCTTACACAGATCATTTGGGCTGCTTTAAGGGGACCTGTGAGACCAGATTCCCCTGTCATCTGTGTGTGTGTGTGTGTGTGTGTGTGCGTGCGTGTGTGTGTGTGTGTATGCGTGTGTGTGCGTGTGCCTGTGTGTTTATACATGTATGCATTAGGAGGGATTTTATCATGAGAATCAGAAGCTTCAAAACCACATTTTAAACCAAGGCACTTGGTTTGTTTCACATTTGTTTTGCAAAGTCGTACATCTAATTCAATGTAGGCCATAAAATGTCAAACCGCATCACAAATAGTATCCGCGTCTCTCCGCACTGTGTTCTGAAGTGAAATAAATATTGTTTCATTTTTTCCTTTGACTGTAAAATGGAGTGGTTTTGGCTAACAGACAGCCCCGTTGTCTCTACACACTTTTCGTGGGGAGGAATGAAAGTAAAAATTAAAAATCAGATTACCCTTTATTCATTTTCCAGGAGCTCCACTGTTCCACTTCCTGTTGTGTTGTCAGCGTGATTTCCGTCTCCATGGCAACAGTAAAACGTCGGCAGAGAGACACTCTCCAGTGTGACCTTCCCTCTCTCTGAGTGCTTTGTTATTCTGATGGACCCATTAAGATTTTATTTCTAGGAACCCAGAGACCAGCCATTAGAGTGTACTGTGCTCTGCTCACACAAAGGGAAATAATGGCTTTTGCAGGAGTGTGTTGAAAGTGGATTGTATATGTATTTTAAAGTGACAATCTCAGTTGTAAAAGTCGGCATTGTGTCAGGAAAGTATACTCGCTCGAGTGTTCGATCCCCTGTGTGTTTGTGTGTGTGTGTTTGTGTTGAGTTTGGATTAGCAGATTTATACATTGTTTATACACTGTTAATGTGGGAGCAGCGATGCCCACATCGAACAGGCTATACTTCGAGGGGGCACAGCTCAGTCGATAGAGCGGGTGGACCCCTAACCAGAGGAGAAGAAGAAGAAGAAGAGTCGTGAATTAGTGAAACACTCAGAACACAATGATGGTGAGGCACACAGTGAGGTGAAGCACACACTTAAACCCGATGCAGTGAGCTGCCTGCAACAGCGGCGCTCGGGGAGCAGTGAGGGGTTAGGTGCCTTGCTCAAGGGCACTTCAGCCGTTCGTACTGGTTGGGGTTCGAACCGGCAACCCTCAGGTTACAATTCCGAAGCCCTAACCAGTAGGCCGCGGCTGTGGGTTGGCAATTTGATCCCCACCTCTAACTGTCCACATGTCGAACCCCACAAATGTACCGATTGTAAGTCACTTTGGACAAAAGTGCCTGCTAAATGCCCTTCTTCTTCTACTACACACACACACACATCCTCTCCATCTCTAACATCTAATATATTTACGCTCCATCCCTCTCTAGCTCTGACCTCTATCTCTACTGTTACTTATGCCCTTTATTTCTGCTTTTTTTTTCTCTTTTCACTTTGATAGCCTGAAAGCCTCTCTGCTCCTGGAAGCTCTAAGTACATACAGCAATAAAAAACTCTTTCATGTTATCTATATCTGTCACAATCATATGAGGTTTCATTGATTGGTTTTCATTCAGTGTGTTTTCAAATCCCGTCATTGTCCCCAGGAAGCCGTTTTTATCTGACAGTGATTTTTTTTTTTCTTGTAATACTTTTGTTGCTTTGAGAGGAACGGAATGCATGGGTTGTCTGTGTTTCCATGTTTTGACGTCTGAACACACACACACACACACACACACACACACACACGGTCTCTGACAGCTGATGGCTCCACACGTTGCCTCTGAAGTGAGTGGCAGGAAGTGTGGAGAGACGTGAGAACAGTACGGAGCGGCAGGAGCCCATTACTGCTGAAGCTGGGTTTGTTAACACCACGGCCCCCACAGCAACGGCTCGTAACTATGAATCCATGAGGCGTCCCTGTGGAGTGTGAGTGTGTGTGTATGTGAGTGTGTATGTGTGTGTGTGTGGTTGATTTAAGCAGCCTCACCTGGCACCGACTGATTGGACTCTGGGGGTGGGCTGAGACTGCACACCTGTTGCGCATGGAGCAGTCCATGTGCACAGGTTAAACACACACACACACACACAGACAGACCCAGAATCACACACACACACACACAGACAGACCCAGAATCACACACACACACACACACACAAACACACACAGACAGACACAGACAAACAAACACACACACGGGCCCCGTTTACATGAAGGGAAGACGCAGATATGTCCCTGTGGTTTGGCCTTATTTACACGAAAACCCCGTTTTTATCACAGAAAACGAATCTTTCTAAAGACTGGTTATGTGTTGCCGTGTCAACTGGGAGAAACAGGGTTTTAGGTTCTCAAACGTCACATTATGCGCCTGAAAACACTTAACGTCATGTGAGCACCCTGTGTTTACAGTTTGTTTGGCTATTTATGTGGGTTGATGTAAATGACGTTTTTGAAAACGATGTTAAACAGTGTTATTATTGAAAACGGAGGAGGGGGGGGGGGATATTTGTTTCTGTAAATACCCGGCTATGTGTAAATGTGGCCTCAAGTTCTATTACATGGCAACATGGGTGACCATCTTCAGGCACCATTGTCCTTCATCACCCTGTATCCTGGTCATGGAGGAGTCCAGTAAAAGCATTCTAGGTGGAGGGCTGCACTGACATTGCTACAATCTCCACTTGTCATCAATCATTAAGCAAACAAACAGCACATTGTGGTAAAGTGCTTGAGTTACTGTTTATGCGATTAGTATAGATATGTGTATCTTTATGAAGGCTGACTGATATTTCATCGACCATAACAGTAACATAACATAACACTTAAATACCAACAGGGAACAATTTTTTCCATTAGGCCTATATAAAGTGCAATAGAAACAAAAAAAAACCTTATGATTTGATTAGGGACTGATAGCAGATTTTGTGAAAACTTATCAACCCCCAACTCTACCTATCACAGTATGCAGGTGAAATAAGAAATAAGTTCATAGAAAATTAATCTGTATTGTTCATCCTTCCTAAAACCCATTGTGGTCAGAGCTCAGTGGGTCTGGTGATGAACAGACCCCAGGATTGACAGCGTGTCTCTGTCCCTTGGGACCCCAGCAACAAAATGAGTTTCTCCTCCGGTCATGGAGGGCTAATCATCTCTGTTGAAGCTTCACATCACCAGCCTGATCATGTCTGCCTCAGGCCATCCTTAAAAATATTTGTTTGCAGTAACAACCCAAAAAAATAAAAGGGGTCGGTAGCTAGGTCAATATTCTTTTTTTTTCCAACATTCAAAGTACAAAAAAAGAAGTAAAATTTTGTTCATGGTGATTACGTCGGTATGAATTTAAACACATTTGCATATCATGACGTCACTGACTGGGTCTCCAACCCCCACAAGTTTAGCGGTCTCCTTGACATCAGTCGACACGGTCACTGTTAGACTCGAGGGGAGAATGGGTAAAGCTCTGGGCACAGTTCTTCCTGAATTTCGTGCCACGTTATAGCGGTGTCGAGATATTTCAACTAAAAATTATCATAACTTTGAACAGTGACTGCGAACATTTTCTTTACTGCAGCCGCAGCCATCATAACAGACAAGCGCGAACCGTTGATGAAATGAAGTGAACGTGTCATATAGTGTGACATAAGTAACCCATGCGGAAACCAATGGTGTAAACATAATCATAGATGATGCCACAGGTTTTTATATAGGCCAAAAAGAAAGAACGTAGGCTATGTGTGTATGTAGGCATTTTATCTTCGCAATACTTAAAATATAATAGGGTAAAATATAATAGGGTTTATAATATAATAGAGTTTTATTGTATTAGCATTAGTTGTTTGAAGAGTAAAAAAAAAAAAACGGTCGGTCTTAATGCAAGTTTACAACCAGTAGGAAGCCTAAGTCGGTCGGACTAAAAGGGGAAGAAAATTTTGCCCTAACCACAACCTGCTCCATAATGAACCTGTACCCGAATACAACTCAGGTATGCTTTGTCAAAGCTGCAGAATTGTAGTGGATGGTATGATATCAGAGAACAAGAGAACAGAGATTGCTTTGATTGAAGCATACAGAATTATCTGGCCCACAAGAGGACAAAAAGAGGACAATCTTTATTTCAATTTGTCAAACCAGTAGTAAAGTGTGTGTGACAGTCTCAATTTCCGAGCAATATGAGGACATCTGGCAGAGATGCGGAGGCAATTACAGAGTGGAGGTCCTCACAAGGGCAGACCCCAGCCTACAGCTTCACAGAGGAAGGGACAAGCAGATGGGCCGCGGTTCAATGGCATCCACTGGTCACTTTATGAAATAAAACATTGAGAAGGTGTCTCCACTGCCCAGCTATGCTTTATATATATATATATATATATATATATATATATATATATATATATATATATATATATATATATATATATATATATATATATATAAAGGTTTAAACAGTTCAAACAAAGTTGGGAAGTCAGGATTTAGATTCCTCATTTCAGTTCCTGAGAATGCGTGGGAACATTCAACCACCCTCTCCTCAGGCAACGCCTCTTGCACCGGCGTGTATCTGTCTGTCCTGACAAGCAACACAAAGCGATTACAGGCTCCATAGCAAAGTAACTGAAGCTTTCCCCGTCAAACAAACGGAAAAAAAAAAAAAAAAATCCAAACAACGCCCAGCGCTCACCGTTTCAACGCCCGGGCCTTCAGAAACTGTACATTTAAAATGTTACGGGCAGAGAACGCGCAACTTCCTAAAAATATTTTTAAATCTTTTTTTTTTTTTTTTTTAATAATGTGCCAAATAAAAACGCCTCGTCATCTCTCCAACCCCCCCCACCCTAACCGTTTATCCCTGGACCTCGCAATCCAGGAGAAGAAGAGAAGACGGGTCATCCAGAAGCACTGAGGGGAGGGACGGCCGTGGTGCCGGCAGAGTTCCACCGTCCCCCGCGGCGCCGGGCTACGCTAACGCGCCGCAGGGGACGGCGGCGTCACGTCGCTCGTTTGTGCCTTTTTAAACGCGTTCGCGCCCCGACGGGCACCATCGCTATCAACGTGCGCATCGCTATCAACACGCGCATCGCTATCAACGCGCCGCCGCCGCCGCAAAGGGATTGTCGGGACGGCCTTAGCGGCCTTTCCGCTCACCAAGGGACGTAATCCGTTGTCCCCGATGCTGAATGAGACAGGAAATGGAGGATGGAAGCACCTTTCCGTAGCGGTTGGGAGGAGCGTACCGGCCGTCACGGAAGCCGCTTCAGTGTGGAACGTAGCTCCACGTGAAACGCTGGGAAGCTTGTGCACAGCATTATCACGTGCACGCTCGCTTTGTCGAACCCGTGAGCCTTTAGACCAGGTCTGATGAGGTAGGGGGGGGGGGGGGGGGGGGGGGGCGTTTCCTAATCCTATGAATTCCACCCTAAAAGAGAGACATGCGTGTGTCTCTCCCGCTGCCCTTCCATGGGAGTTTTGCATTCCGGAACTTTCCGAAGTCCGACCTGCGGAACGCCACCAGTTCCAACCTGGCGCGCTCGGCACTGCTCTGTGGAGAAAGGCCCCGGGTCTGCAGGGAGAACCTTCTCCACCCATGAGGTGTCGCATCCTAAAAGAGACATGCATCATAGCATCGCGGTGCGTCGTTCCTTGCGGTTCATTGGTAGGGTTAATAGAGACGGCGGTGGGCACGGCCGCCGCATCTCCCTGGAAGTCTTCCCTCCCCCCGTTAGCCAAGGGAATTCCCAATGGCGTCCACAAAATGGACTTGGATTGTATCTCCGTAACTTCTTCTGAGATAAGAACCAAAGTAACGCACAACTGCATCCATAGTGGATCCATGATCGTCCCTCAGAACATAAAATAGGGGGGGGGGGGGGAATTGTGTTAATGGAAGATTTTCCTATGCTGGGCACTGCGTATAATTGTTATCTAGAAATAGTTGACTGTACAAAATGGATCTGGAGAAAGGTCAAGGTGGTTAACGCGAAGAGGTCGAGCGATACGCAGCTTGTATCCGAGTTAAAGGCGAGACAACTGTACGAATCAAAACTGTGGCAAACGTCTTAAAGAGTAGTACATTATTTACAGAGCAGAGGTAGAAACTCCGGGTCTCCAAAGTAAAAGTCTGAACGAGGGCTTCCGAGTCAACCATGTCGATTCAATAATTTAGCACAAATTTGAGTTCTTATAATTACCTAGTAAAACGCGTCGAGTTATTGCAATGATGGATAAAATAAAAAAAACGGAAGCATGGCAAGACTTTACGTTCTCTGTACCTGGAATTCTCCACCACCATTGGTTATCCCGGAGCAACAGTGGAACTCTGAGACACGGCCTCACACGCACCATGTTGAAGAAGCTATTTTGTGAGGCCCTCACAAGTCCACACACGTTCTCTCTCCTATGGGTGGCCAGCTAGCGGCCATCTTTAAACCTAAGCTAAGAGCGGGTAACGGACGTCGTTCGACTCCTTACCGCACATGATGTCTTTTTTTTTTTTTTTTTCCTGATGGGCTTCGGCTACTTTGGAAAGCAGAGACCGCCTGCCAGGGGGGGGGGGGGGGGGGGCAGGAGATATGAACAACGGACGAACAAAAAACAACAGCAGGCTGATATGTCTCTTGCGTCCATGTCACCGCGTTCTACTGACCAGAACCAGCCCGTCATCCTCCCTCTGACAGGCCACGCCCCCCACCCCCCACACACACACTTTCCGACAGACCACGCCCCCAATTCCCCCCCCCCCCCCCCCTAACAAGCCCCGCCCCGTCTCCCTCCACACCGTGTTAATCAGTCTTCTTCTGCTCGGGGGCCTTCTCCTCCTCTTCCGCCGCCTCTTCCTCCTCCTCCTCCACCTCTTCATCGTCGTTCTCTGGGCCCTCGAGCGCGGCCGCCCGGCGCTGCTCTTCCTCCTCCTCTTCCTCATCCTCCTCTTCGTCGGTGAACCCCTCCCTCTTCATCAGCTCCATGTCCCCGGCGTCGGGGTCCGAGTCGGCGGTGCAGATGCCGTAGCACATGAGGCTGATGACGCCCAGCGGGAGGCCAAACAGGAAGCAGCCCAGCACCGGGGAGCTGCGGAACACCGACTGGGGAGAGGAGAGGACGGCATGATGGGAGATGGAGTCCGCCGAGGCGAGGAAGAGAGAGAGAGAGAGAGAGAGAGAGAGAGAGAGAGAGAGAGAGAGAGAGAGAGAGAGAGAGAGAGAGAGAGAGAGAGAGAGAGAGAGAGAGAGAGAGAGAGAGAGAGAGAGAGAGAGAGAGAGAGAGAGAGAGAGAGAGAGAGAGAGAGAGAGAGAGAGAGAGAGAGAGAGAGAGAGAGAGAGAGAGAGACAGAAGCGTGAGAGAAAAACGAGAGAAGTTTGGGTGATCGAGGTGGATGGAAAGTTGGACGGAGAGAATTCAGTGCAGTGAGACAGGGATGGGAAGATTAAGGACGTGGAAGAGGGGGGAGAGAGAGAGATGGAGAGAAGATAAAGAGAGGGATGGAGAAGGAGAGGAGGTTTCATTAATAGTGTCTGAAGGTGGCAGGGAGAGACCCATTGTTCACCAGGCTATTCAGTTCACAAACAACGCAAAAAGCAAAGCCGGACATAATTCCATCCCAGGGTGAAAATCCCCCGCAGACGCTCCCTCTGTGTTCTGGTGGTTCAGCGTTTTCCATAATCACACCTTCCATCTTTACCTCTATTTGAAGCCGCAGCGGGACGACTCTGACTGAGCCCTGGTCACGGCGCTGGTCTGCACCTGTTAGTATTCACCTCACAGCGCAAACAAACACCGGTGGTCCGCCAGCCAGACGAGGGGGGGGGGGGGGTCCAGGGTACGTACCATGATGGTGGACCTGGCGTCGAACGCCACGCGCTTCACTCTCTGGACGATCCCGTCCCCGCCGTACGCCTGCACAACCACACAGACAGACGGGTTGGTCAGTCGGACAGACAGACAGACAGACAGACAGATCAGCCGGTGGGAGAGAGAGAGATAGAGAAAGAGGGAAGGAGCAGGGCGAGACCCCAACCTGGGCCGAGCCGTTGAGGACTCCGGTGATGAAGCCGACCAGCTCCTCCAGGCTGTCCGTGGGTCCATCCGGCAGGAAGTACTGCTCGTTGGAAGTGTTGAGGATGATGACTGAGGGGACCTTCACTTCACTGGAGGGGGGGGGGGGGGTGGTGACACACACACAACAGAGAACTGGTTCACCCCTGGCCCGCGGCTCTGACAACACGCACACACAAGACACACACATAAAACATGCACGCACAGGCATGCACGCACACAAAGGCGCACACACGTTTGCACATGCATAGGGAGAGGAGACGAGTTCACTTGACGGCAGCGTGGGAGAGCAGGACAGACACAAAGAAGTGAAAACTTAAAGGGAAGGAGGGTCGAAGAAACAAGGAAATAAGAGGAGCCGATGGGTGGGGATGAAAGGAGTTTCATGGCAAGGGAAAGGAGGAGACAGGAGAGGGACAAGGGTGATGACGATGAGGAAGAGGAGGTGACAGTGAAGAAGAGGAGTTAAGTGCAAGGAGGATGAGGTGGAGGAGGAGGAGGAGGAGGAGGAGAGGAGGACCACTCACCCCATGATAAGGCTGTTGATGTAGTCACTCCCGTCCATGTGTCCAAACTGGAAGTCCCTGTACCCCAAAGCAAACCAAGACCCCCCCCCCCAGAGACCGTCAGCGCTTCTGCACTCACATGTTCACGTCATGCTCTGGAGGGTGAACCAGTACATGGTCCAGCCCCACGGCGTGATTACCCGGAGCGACCCTGCTCCGCATGCAGTCGGGGGCCGCAGTTGGTGTGCGGCCTCCATCAAAATCTACGCTTGGAAACGAGGAGCGAAAACCGTGCGACCGTAAACGCGGCCCTCTGGCGAGAGGACGACACTCTCCACATCGGGTTTCAAAATCCTCTAGTGTGACCCGCACACAAGCTGTCTGACATCTTGCACTTATTACACGCACGCACGCACACACACACACTCACACGCACGCACACACACACACACAGCAGGTAAAGACGAATTAATTACAGAGAGCAGCCTCATTTTAGAGAACACCTGGCCTTCAAACAGCAGACTTTTTAATTTCACAATCACCAGTCAGACTTGGCCCGTGGCTTGTTTGTATTATGGGATGTTTCGCAACACATACAAGTCCTCCCCTGCGGTGAGTGTGATGTTCGTTGGGATGTTTGGCTCAGAGATAGAAACAAATCCTACAAGCGACGCCACGGCAACCCGCCCAGGGTTTTGATTGGCGGCCGACTTTGCGGCAGACTTTCTGTTGGATCACCTTCCAGCGCCGCGTGTAGCAGCGTGTTGACGACACCTTAATAATAAGTGTTAACGACACGTTAGTGACACGTGTTAAGGACACGTGTTAAGGACACGTTAACAACACGTGTTAGCAACATGTTAGGGACACATGTTAACGACACGTGTTGAGGACACGTAAACATGTGTTAGCAACATGTTAGGGACACATGTTAACGACACGTGTTGAGGACACGTAAACATGTGTTAACAACATGTTAGGGACACATGTTAACGACACGTGTTGAGGACACGTAAACATGTGTTAACATGTCAGCGACACGTGTTAGGAACACGTTAACAACACGTGCTGACGACACGTTAACAACACGTGTTAACATGTTAACAACACGTGTTGACGACACGTTTACAACACGTGTTAACATGTTAACAACACGTGTTAACGACGCATGTTGACGACACATTAACAACACATGTTGACGACACGTTAACACGTGTTAACAACATGTTAACAATGTGTGTTGACGACACGTTAACAACACGTGTTGACGACACGTTAACAACACGTGTTGACGACACGTTAACAACACGTGTTGACGAAGCATGTTGACGACACGTTAACAACACGTGTTAACAACATGTTAACAATGCGTGTTGATGACGCGTGTTGACGACACGTTAACAACATGTGTTGACGACACGTTAACAACACGTGTTAACGACATGTTAACAATGCGTGTTGATGACGCATGTTGACGACACGTGTTGACGACACGTTAACAACACGTGTTGACGAAGCATGTTGATGACACATTAACAACACATGTTGACGACGCGTGTAGACGACACGCACTAGCAACACGTTGACAAAAATAGTCACCGACTGAAAGCTAAAGAGCACTTTGACCTCTGATCTACGAGGCCCCCCCCCCAGCAGCGTACCTGTTAAAGAGTTGCCGGTAATCCTTCGCCACCATCTGGATCAGCGACTTTAGTCTGGGGAAGGAACGAGAAGAAAAAAAAACACACGACAACGAACCCACGTCAAAGATTTTCAGTCGAAACGATGAACTTGTTATTGGTGTTTTTTAAAAGGCACTATGGCTGGTTGTGGCAGGAGCGTTGTTGTAGACGTTTCCATGGCTACCCTACGTACCGGACGCACTCCTCCGAGGGGTCTTTCTCATCGATGACAGCGATGGCCACCAATTTACCTACGGGGGGGCAAGGGGGGGGGGGGGGGGGGGAACAGAAGAGGCTTTGAGACATCACTCGCAGGCGACGGTGAGAGAGACGCACGGAGAGATGAGTGAAAGAAAGCCGAAAGACTTTAGTTTTAAATGCCATTTCTACTAGGCGTGTTAACGGTACAATGCGTGGGGGTCCCATACTACATCACCATGTCATCACCTCTTAACTCACTGTGCTGTCTGGCTTCACTCTCATGTCCAGAAAGGCACAAAACAGCCCATATGAATTCATGTAATTTTTTTTTTTAAATAAAACTACGAAGCAATTGTTGAATTCGGTTCAATAAAACCCATAACATGTCTAAAGGACAAAACAACTAGTCTGGTAGGATGGGGGGGGGGGGGGGGGAAGTAAGGAAAAAGAGTGAATTCAACACTCCATCTAATTTCAAGTATTCAATTATTCCAGTTGTCAATACATTTCGATGGAGTGTTGAATTCACTAACTTTTTCCTTACACTTGTGAGTTTTGAAGAGGACTTTTACGAACTTATCCGGAAAGACGGAAGAGACGTCGACGCAGCGGTAGCCTTAGCAACTGCGAGTTGAAGCTATCAGAAAAGTGCTCTTTTAAATAAACTCCTGGTGTACTTACAAACTTTAAAATGCCTCGTTTTGTGAGTACAGACCATATATGTACTACTACAGAAGTTGGGTAACAATCCATGCATTATTAGTGGGGTAATTTACGAGATATACACATTGTACCGGACACTCCAATACCATAGACTGTATATAAATATGGACAAACCCTCCGTGACGTCACCCATAGACATTCTTAACAGCGGAGATGAAGCCTAAAATTGAGCTTCTGGGCGCCGCCATCTTGGACATATCAGTCTGTGTTCTAAGCCCGCCTACCTCCGGCCAGACCAATCAAAGCCTCGAATCCGTGAAGGTCATGCCGTGATTACAGATGACAGCTGCCAATCAAGTTGACCACGCCCTTAATTATTCATAAAATAAATCCTTCTCTGTGCATTAAAATAATGGATTCTAAAAAAGTTCACCCCCCTCACAGTTGTCATGGACTCGAACACTACTGAAAGACACCAAAACGGTTTTTTGAACCAGGCTGTAAACATGTTTATTTTGGCTGTAAAGTTGGACATTTTAACATGGGTGTCTATGGGAGTTGACTCCGTTCTGCAGCCAGCCTCAAGCGGCCAGTCGAGGAACTGCAAGTTTTTGCACTTCCGCATGGGCTTCATTTTTCAGCATGGAATGTTGCCGCTTGTCCAATACTAAGCCATTCGGCTGATACTCCTAAACTTGATAAATATTGACCGTTGCTAAAAATGCATCTGAGGGGGTATTTGGCTGGGTTATTGGTGGAAATTACCTCAGGGTGAATTTTACTCCGAACCATCACTTTAAGGTGTCTAGTAAAGGAATTCTGATGTTCCCCACGCACATTATTGTCCCATGTATGATTTTTTTTGGACCATCTTTTGTGTCTGTGCTGGATTTTCAGCTGTGAAAAATGAAAACTTTAAATCTACATAGATCCTGAACAATACATTCTACAGACACAATCCACCCCATTTTGTCTTCGTCATTGCATGAGGAATTGATATGAGGAATCAATGCCATGATTAGATGATATATGGTGCATAAAAACTCAAATAAACACAAAATAATTTTTAAAAAATCGGTGACATTGGATCACTGGAACTAAAGGGTAAAGGGGCATTTAGCAGACACTTTTGTCCAAAGCGACTTACATTCGGTACATTTGTGGGGTTCGACCAATGTGAAAAGTCGGAGGACGGGGGACCACAGGGATCGAACCGTCGACCCTACGGTTAGTGAATGACCCGCTCTGTACACCCGCTCTATCCACTGAGCTACTGCCGTGTTTTCTAACTTTTGTATTTTTACAGTCTTTAAGATGTCTGAACAAATGATGATGATCCCCACCTGAAATATTGTGACATGTATGTCACTGGCTATATTTGTTGCCACTCTGGATTTCCAAAAATGCAAAAAAGAAAATCTACACAATGTCTTAACTGTACATTAATTATTACAAATGTCTTTCTCAAACTGTTCTACATTTGTAATGCTTGAGGTGTCTGATAAACATATTCCCCACTTTAAATATTGTGCCAGGTTTTGATTTAGATTTGAATCAATTTGAAACTTAAGTACTTAAGAAACTGAGTAATAAGGGTGGGAGAAAGTCAACAACACTGAAGGCCATCAGAAAGTCCAGACTTTGCAAGCCCAAAATACGAAAGAAGCTGTTTGCTGAAATCCTGTGCCATCCTGTATCTGTGCCAGCTCATCTTCCCACCTTCCCTACTAACAGCCAATGCTAATGTTCCTCAAAAAAACAGAAGGGAGATATTGATTGCGAGTCTGAAGAATATACTCCTCTACCAAGTTTGAAGCTGCCTTGACATAAGGGAAAAACAAAGTCAACACTGTTATACTATAATAGCTAATTGGCTAGTTGGTGATTGTTGCTAATAATGCCCAAGTCTAAGTCAAAGAAACACAAGAAAGAAAAAGATATCGAGTCTGAAGACTTCACTCCTGCTAAAAAAGAAATCAAAGAGAGATGATGGTGACAAATCAGAAGACCATGGTCCTGTACAATACATTCTGTAGAATGTATTGTTCAGGATCTATGTAGATTTAAAGTTTTCATTTTTCACAGCTGAAAATCCAGCACAGACACAAAAGATGGTCCAAAAAAATCATACACGGGACAATGATTTGTGTGGGGAACATCACAATTCCTTTACTAGACACCTTAAGGATTACAAAAAGCTGGGTTAGAAAAATATACCTTTCGGATGCAGGTGAACCCCCTCTTCCTACCCTACTAAACCTCTACGTCTTCTGGTTGTTCGGACCAGAGAGCGAGACTGCCCCCTATTGATCACTCGGAGAACAACACAACTCGTGCTCTACGTCGGTTTGCTGTGCGGCTGATATTAAATTCAGCTCACAAACTCGGTGTGGAATTTGACTTACAACTCAAAACAAAATAAATAAGAACTAAATAAAAAAATGTACTGAGGTTATTTGCAGTACAGCAGAATTCCGAACCAGAAGCTGTGTGAATATTGACATAATGCCAACACATGGGTCGGTACATCCATACCAATGAATTTGAGATACAATCATATTATTATAAGTTTTATTATAACTTTTAAGCAGCACAGACTACACTATTTTACCATTACTACCTTATTACCCATCTTATCTTGTCTTTGTGCTATCCCTTCCATCATGCTAATGACAAAAAAAGGAATTATACCATTAGAAAATAATGTGTATAAAATAAAATAAAAACTAATGTGAAACTAAGCTAAAAACCAGCCAAGAAAATCAAAACATGAAAATAAGAAGTAACCACAACACTGCCCAAATACGAATACAAAAACAACTCATTCCACTCCTCTCTGAAGGGGCTCTCAAAATGGCAGCAGAGCTGTCACATGACCATGGCGCTGTCAGGTGAGGGATGACGACGTTAGTGGAAATGATAAACTCTCTTACCCGTGTCCCCCAGCTCATACAGCGTGAAGCCGTCAATCTGCAGGTAGCCTTGGAAACGCTCTTTGTTTATCCAGGAAGACAGGCTGCCGTCCTCGTACTCTGTGGTAGAGAGACATTGGGTGAGAGTTGGAGGAACCCGCCCTCTCTCTCTCCCCCCCCCCCTGTTTCAGACACACTCTCGGGCAAATCCTCATCATCAGTGTTTGCAGAGTCTGCAGCTGATTGGACGGGACACTGGCAGGGTGCTGGTGGCCTGCCATTAGCCTTCGCTGAAAGCCAGCACACCTATACAAACACAAATATGCGGGTACAGCGATGGTGTTGGCTTGGCTTTTAAGGAGACGAAAGTCACATAAACAGAATAGCCAGCATAGAGGAAAAACTATACAGATGGCAAGATATCAGGAATATAGCGTTTGAAAAAGCATTAAGTCAGGCTGGATTGTGCTGCATTGTCCGTGACTTTATCTGCCAGGGAAGCCACAGCGCCTCTGATCTCCAGATACAATCTGACTTCCTTTGGAGATATGAAAAGGTGAAAATAGTCACGTCAATCAATCACACGGTCACGCCATCACACGCGCTCGATTGTTCCATCTGCCGCGTTAACAGTGCGCCGTCCGTGTCGGAGACATCCTTGGAAATGTTTCTAGAAAGACCCAACCACAGCTGGTGCACGACAACAGCCCGTGGCTGCGGGGCTGGGAGGCGGCGGCGGCGGCGACAGAGACGCGAGACGCGGATGGCGCTCAACTCTTCCCTCGCCCCGGGAGCCTCCGCGCGCCTTGATCCTAATTGAGGTCAGCTGCGGCCGACAGCTCGTTATGACGCCCCGCTCGGCTAACGAGGTCTCTGTGCCCTCGTTGGGGGGGGGGGGGGGGGGGGGAAGTACAGGCAGGCCGGTGGCTGCGCCGCACGGTAAGCTACGACGCTACGCCAGCACGTCGAGCTCCAGTGCCGCAAGACCGAGAGCTGGCTAGTTAGTTCCACGCCGCATGAAGCTGTACACCTGACAGAAGTGCAGACTCAGTTGTTTACCTATGTGTGTGGCAGAATTATTCATTTTGGTAGTATATATAAATACACGTATATATTAATATTAGTGAGGGAGAAAAGAGTCACGGAAAGGAACGCTGTGAGGAAGAGGAGGGGGAGGAGGAGGAGGAAGAGGAAGAGCAGGAGGCAAAACCATCAGACCGTTGTCTTAACGGAGGACAGCGGGGGGGTCAGCGCTGGGTCTCATCTGGCCGGCCGCTC
This sequence comes from Urophycis tenuis, assembly GCA_036785325.1. Lineage (NCBI taxonomy): Eukaryota > Metazoa > Chordata > Actinopteri > Gadiformes > Phycidae > Urophycis > Urophycis tenuis. The sequence continues at coordinate 8,383,028 of JAXIVH010000009.1, forward strand.
TGACCCGGGGGCCGGACAGCTTGACCGAGACAGAGTCCAGTTTAAACAACAAGCAGCAGGTTCACCGCAGAGGCCACCGGGGCTGAGAGTCATCCGGCCCCGCGGGCTTTTAAAAGGCTCGCTGGGTTCAGCGCGTTTGACACATGGTGGTCAACATCGGGATACGTCTAAGTGCATCAATTAGGAAAGAGAGCGAGAGAGAGAGCGAGAGCGAGAAAGAGAGAGAGAGAGAGAAAGAGAGAAAGAAAGAACGAAAGAAAGAGAGCGAGAGAGCAAGAGAGCGAGAAAGAATATTTACAATGGGGGAAGTTTTTTACGAGAATGGTATCGTTTTACGATAACGTTTCATTTATCTGATTTGGACATGGACGCGGGGTGAAGGGAATTGAAGGGACAATCTAGAAATAAAATGTGTCTAACTGCATTTTTTATTTTTCACGACGAGAAACGCGTCCACATCGACGCCATCGATTCGACCCGGCGTTCTGGTCTTCGCTGCGGACCGGATTACCCTCCGGCGGCGTCCGAATGCGTCTGGGCGAAGATCCACGTGAAACACGAGACACTGATGACCTGGAAGTGTTTCGGTTGCGACGGCAGTTTGTCCCGCAGTTTAGTGTGGAACTCTGGGACATCTGAGCACTCGCTGCTCATTAACTATACATGGAGGTCTGCCACGCGCCAAACTGAAAAACAACTGCTGCGGTGGTTTGGAAAGTGCGACGAGCAAAAAACATTCTGGTGGCTCCCCCTGTTCTGGTCCAAACCCCCCCCCCCCACCCCAAGTTCACATGGTTTGACCCGTCCTGGAGCGAGACACCTGACGGTCCACCTGCCGCTTAATGACATGCTGGCATCCCAAGTCTCTTTGGATAACTGAGAACTGATAACTGGCCGTTTTGGTTCATGCAAATCCAACGCCGCAACGACACACACAGTACACGGCGGGCTTAAAACAGCTTGCTTGTTCTGTTGCAACATCATCTAGCCAGTGGGTAGACGATGGGGGTCCTTCTCTCCAGCCCCTGGTGAGGTCTGGACCACAGGTGAGGTCTAGGGACGTTACAAGCAAAGTCTGGACTACAGAAGAGCTATGTGGACCCTAGGTGACGGGCTTGTGGACAAAGCGGGCTTTGCTGGTCACATGACCAACCGGGTCGATGGGGCTTGTTTGGGATGTGCTGTAGACAACCGTCTAGCGGGTAGGGAGCTTCTCTAACCAGCTGAAGGGTTTCGGGTTCAAACCCCGATGGGCATCCTTGAGCAAGATGCCCCCCGCCCCCCCCCCAAGGATCTGCTCGTTAACGACACCAACATGCGATTCACTGTGAACAGAAGTGCCTGCCGACACAGTGCAGCATTCACACAGTAACCAGCCGACCGTGGTTACAGTGAAAGCCTGACCCTTCGACTCCACCCAGGCCACCATACGACTCCACCCGGGACTGACCACAACACCGCCAGCCACCGTACTGGCACCACCCAGGGCCATGCCCTGAGGGGGCAGGGCCCCCCGTGGGGGTCCGGGGGGGCCCAGAGTGACCCAGGGAGGGATAACAAACCACTGGCCTCAAAGGAGCGGAGGAGTGAAGGAGAGAGGAGGAGGAGGAGATGAAAGGATGGCCAGAGGAGGAGGAGGAGGAGGGACGGCAGCGCTGGCCTCATATTCTATATAAAGGATGTTCTTGTACACGTTGTCTTTGTGAAGGACATCTTTGAAACTCGTACACATTGGATATAGAAATGTAAGGCAGATATGTTTTGTTTTTTACACTTTTACACTTGCAGTTGCAGGATATATGTCCTGAAGTCAAAAGGGAATTCAACTAGCGGCACTTCCCAGCGGACTGTGTGTAGGCCGAGCCATCCATCATACACCTGGGGCGGATACTCCCACTTGTGATGTCACAAATGGGTAGATCCTGGCACGGCTTATTCCCACCGACCAATTAAAGCACATCATTACGTGTAAACACACTGACATCGGGCCGCTGTGCGCATCGTCAGACCTTGTTCAGCATGACTACGGTTTAACAACTCCAGCCAGCCGTTACGGTACAGTCCACCAGGGAGCTGATCTATCCCATCATACAGCCGGGTGGAGTCACAAAAGGCGACCTTTTGAAATGGCTTGTCATAACTCATCAACCTCACACCTCGTGGTATAGCCAGGGGGCCCTGCAGGCAGACATACGCATTCTCAGACATACGCATACACAGAGTGGCCACAGGATGGACGCGGCTTGGTTCGGAGCGACACGATGGAATAGGGGGCCCTTTGAGTACTCACCGTCATACGTGAAGTAAGAGCCGTCCTTGAACACCACCACAGAGGGAATCTCCGTCAGGGACACCGACTGGTTTGCAACAAAAGAAACAAAACAATATGTGTCAGGTCATGGAAACTAGGGACACAAGTCGTCCCTGGGGGCATTTTGAGTTATTCACAGATTCTGAAAGTGTAGTTTCTAAGCTTTCCAATGTGTAACACATGGAAATCTGATAATATCTGGAGAAGTTGTGGCCATTTGAAAGTAGGCACATCACAAAAGCTCAAACTGAGAAAAAGCCTCCTAAAGATTTGCAGTTGTCACCTCTCTCTATGGGCACACCCGATTTCAAACACAAAATGTATACTTTTAAAGAAACCATTACTGTGATCTGAAACATGGAGAGGCTTCTCTGTGATCTCAACTCACAGATTATGCAAAACAACGAAAATCACTCATTTTGAAAAAAAATCACTTCTTTGCTAATTTGCGCAAATGTTGTTTTGGCGACTTGTGTCCTTGGATTCCATGACCCGACACACATCCATCATTTGAACCCCTGACGTTCCCAAAGCCTGCAGTACCGTTAAGGGCTCCACCCGAAGCCTCAAGACCAGCCGACCGATGGGCAGTGGGCCAACATTTGTATATATTCGCGACCCCTCTTTATTTTGATTTTTTATATTCATATTTTTATATATTTATTTATATTCTGCATGCGTGTCTAGCACCGGGGATCGAGGGAAACGGCATTTCGTTTTTTGTGTATGTCCTGTACATTCATGAAAACTGACAATAAAGTTTACTTGACTTAACTTGAAAAAAAATGCAGGCCTTAATAGCCGTGTGACATTTAGGGTGTGGCATACACTCGCTACACGAGTTTCACCCAGATGTATCGAACCCGGAGACACTATGGATCTCAGAGTTCAATAAGTCGCTGTCGCTGCTCAAGCGGAGAATCACGAAAGGGGCAGGAACAGCAGTTTTTCAGGCGCTTGACTGGTCATTTCAATAAAGTGACCGATGAGAGGCGACACTCTGAGTGCGTCTTGCTCTTACAGTACCTCTCAAAGTACAACGGTATGTACAGCCGGACTAAAACGTGGGCGGAATGTGATTGGCAGTGGCGGGACTGCCTGCGGTGCATCGGGCCCTCATTGAGGAGTCTTCCCGCGATGCACAGAGAGGCTGTGCTGGCGTGTGACTCAAGGCCAGCAAGACAAACTTTGATGGAGTTATTCCACTCGGTGCCCTCACCTCCGGCAAGGCCTCTTCCGAGGCGGAGAAGAAGTACGTGTACACGATGAGCTCCGTTGCCACGTCAATGTATTTCTCCTACAGCAACAAACAACAACAACAAACATGGCCGTCAGCACATTGTCTTTGAATAATCCTCACTGTGACAACTACCACACAGCACTCTCAATGAGAACCGTGAGACAGAATTCTCTGTAAGGACTATTGGAAAGAATGATCAGATGGAATTCTCTGAATACATTGTCCGGAAGAATTCTCCATGAGAACCACTGAAAATAATTATCTGAAAGAATTTGCAGAAAGAATTCTGATGCATAATTATCCATAACCACGATTGGAAACAATTCTGAGAAAGAGTTCTCTTAAGAATGATGGGAAAGAAATTCTTGGAAAGTGTTTTCGTTGGGCCGTTTATTTTGGAGTCATGGTTTGTCATTGAGCTTTTTCCACTGGTTTGAAGTTCGTTGTCACAGTCGAGGTAAAGGATTACAGGGTTCAGTCCGGTTCAGCGCTGGGGTCTGTCATCAAGGTTTTTCAAGGCGAGATGTGAGTAGTGGGTGTGTGTGTGTGTGTGTGACTTACTTTGAGGGGAGATTCTCCACCCACATACACAAAGAGCACATCGTGTCGCTTCAACATGTGTTCAAACATCTGCCTGCTGGGAAGAGGCCGCACAGCTGGCCTGCACACGCACACACACACACACACACACACACAACACACACACACACACACACACACACACACACACACACACACACACACACACACACACACACACACACACACACACACACACACACACACTTAGATTCCATCTGCAGTTCACAAATTCAATATTTGAACATGAGCCCTGAGTTTTGTTGCTGGGGGCGAGCCGTTTCCCTGGCGATGGAACGGCCAGGCTGAGCAAACTCAAGATATGGGCCTGTGGCTCCAGCTAGTGGCCAACATACACCACTGCAGCTCCAGGGTAAAGCCAGAGTGGGGATTTTGATCAGGGTCCGTGCCTGTGGTGTGTAGTTTACAGACGGATAATCTGAGTGGATTAATTGACACAATGGCACCAACAAGAGGCCTGGGTGCACACATTCAGCGGGTCCAGGCCGGGGAATAGTTGGATGACATGGGTTTTACAGGGCTTGTACATTGTGAGGTCACATCCTAAAGACATTTCAGATGTATGAGCGCATAGGGATGTTATTGGCAATAATGATGTTTTGGTCACATCCGAGTTTTGATATTAGACCATAACTTTTCATTGATTCTGATTTGATCAGATTTGGTTCATTTTAGGGTATTTCTACTCTAAAATATATTCTAAAATATGAATATATTACACTTAACAATTACAATAAAACAAATTTAGCAATGTAACATTGGCGTCTTTTACCTTAGAGTTAGCATGAGCTTTAATTACCTTAGAATACGCCAACTTCTACTGTATTAGCGTTGGCGTCCATGCTAAACGCAGGGCACGACACACAGACAAGCATGGGACTTACCCTGATACCCTGTTGGCAAACTCAACAATGTCATCTTTTGTCCGTGGTCCCTTGTAGTTATAGGCAAGCTCCCCCTTTAGCCTGAGAGACCCAGAGAGAGACAGATGACGCCATTCCATGTTTGTATTAACAGTCATTCATACAAGATATAAATATATATATATACTGTATATATTTAGAGAGCGAGAGATATCAGCCAAACACGCAGAGATTCGTACCGTTACCTGGGTTTCAACGCCTTCAGAAGGCTCTGAAAACCCTTCCTCCAACAGGCCTTGACTAATAACAATACATTCCCAGCGGAGAGGCGTTCAAGAACACTCTCCACAGAGTGACTCCCAGGGGGCATTGCAAAGCGCCCGGGAGACCCAGGTTGTCATGAACTCGACATCAAACATTAAGAACGCCCTGGGAGCAGATCAGCACCAGGTCTCACCTGCCAGCATTGGCAAGCTTCTACTCAGCTGAGCTCTAATGACACACCCATTGTAAATACTACTAATAATAATGCTAGAACAATAACGCGTTGCATTTATCTAGCGCTTTCCCAAATACTTAAAGATGGGTGATACATGAGTAAAACAATATTAGGCCTACCCTACTCTCACATCAGACTTTAATAATGAAGTCTTGTGGTAGAATAGTTCAAATCTGGGTTTAAATGTTTTTCACGTCATATTCATTTCAGTCATGTTGCTAAAGGCGGATCTGTGAACGCCTAATTGCGGGTAAACACAAACACCGCCAGCACTAGTCGACTGTAAAAAAAAAAAGTATCTTGCAGAGGTTTCGATTCGACACAGAGTAGACCGGTAGGAAGACACTCCTCAAAATCCCTCTCAGTGAACTTCAGCCGCCACTCGCACAAATCAGCTCTGTCTCCGGTGGAATGTCTCAGCAACAGGAAACGAGGGGGGGGGGTCACTCCGTCCCTCTCAGTTTTGTGTTTCCGACTCAGGCTCTGTGCTGTCTTCCCCCCCCCCCACCCCCACCCCCACGTCCTGCTGTAACCTGGTCAGTTGATGCCATCACTTGCCAACAACACGTTTCGATAAACTTCCCTTCATTGACTAGAGTTGTAGTCAAGACCGCCTAAACCGAGACCAAGACACTACCAAGACCAGAGGGTAGCGAGACCAAGACAAGACCAAGACCAAGCCCGACCAAGTCAAGACCAAGACCAAGACCAAGTCGAGACCGGAAAAAAAACCCAGACTAGTGTTTAAGTTACACCAATATGTGAACAATGGCGCAGTCGTTAGGAAAATATATACAATGTAACATTTTTGGCGCGTAGTGTACGAGTGTCTGCATCATATATAAGGTTTTGTGATGAGCATGAGCTCGCTGCTTGGTTTATGCACAAACCCCCTGGAGACCTCTATGTCGGAGACCAGGAGAAGACCGAGACCAAATAGAGTCGAGTCCGAGACAAGACCGAGACCACGTAAAAGTGGTCTTGAGTACTACAACTCTACTCATTACCCGAGCTTTGATTGACCGAGTAGCTCGTAACACGCGTCAAACGGGGGTTTGAACCCGCGAACCTCCAGTCGTCATCCCATGGGACAGCAGTTTAGACGCAGGCGAACCAGCTGTGTGTGTATTGCATCACGAGGTCCCCAGTACACCAGCTAGCGCCTGCGCTACCCTCGCTACGTAGCGCGCCGCCGTCTCCAAAACAACCACACCGCGGAGACGGAGAAGCTCTCCCGTCCAAATGGCGGGGAGGCCCTCGTGGGAATTGTAGTTTATTTATGGAAATGCTATTGGCGTGATACTCTCTTGACAGAAGCCAGGATGGCAGCAAACAAACATTTGATGGAGTGATATAATTATATGAACTATATGCAATCCATTCTGAAGACATTTAGGATCTTAAAGCATATCTATATGCATGAACCCAACTCTTTTGTTAAATTGTCGTTAAGTTCCAGAATGTTGGTGTATTATCGACTCTATGATATATTGTATGATATGTCCGTCGTTTTAAAAAGGTTGGCGTTAGCAGGAGGGAGGGACCCGTCTATTGACACAGAACAGCTTCATGATAGCCACTTCCTGAGTGCTGACATGCTGCAGTGGTGGTGTGGTGGTGTGACAGGGTGTGATAAACGCTTGCGAGTTTTCTCGGTGTTGGTGTGATACTCACAGCTTGATGGTGGGGTAGCCACGAACCCCGAACTCAGAAGACATGCCTGCAGAGTATTACATTAGACGTCAACACTCAAACTACTTCATCAAGCATTCTGTAGAATTACATTTCTCATCACACATTTTTCAAATTTTCTCTGCATGCACTACTGCTCCGTATTCCATATTCATATTCATTGTACATTGTATATAGTTATAGTTGTTTATAGTTATTTTACTTACTTATATTTTTAATACTGTTTTTCTCTTGCACTAATTGCATCAAGTCAAATTCCTTGTAGGTGCAAACCTACTTGGCAATAAACTTGTTTCTGATTCTGATTCTGATTGTGGTTATTTTACTGAACGGACCATCAATGGCCCCACGGTTTATCATACCAGACTTTGCATCTTCAAACAGACTCAATGTGTCTCACAGTAAAACATGTGGCAGACAGCAGTACTCTGATGTGTTGAGCATTAAAGCCAGGACTACAGCAGAAGTGTGACATACAGCAGTACTCTGATGTGTTGAGCATTAAAGCCAGGACTACAGCAGAAGTGTGACATACAGCAGTACACTCGTTAGCAGTAAACCCTGTGGTAGACAGCAGTACTCTGATGTGTCACGCAATGAAACCTGTGGTATACTGCAGAACTCCAGTGCTCTATTTAGCAGTAAAAACCAGTGGTGTACAATAGTACTCTTGTACTCTGATAATACCAATAAAGTAGCCCTCTGATGTGTTTTTAGCAGTGACGGCCAAGTTATCTAGTTATCTACCTAGGGACCCTCTACCTTTAGCCTGCTACATTTTTATGGTCAGTTCTGGCTATCTGAGGAGGTTGGGATCCATGAATGGCACATGGTGTTGGCGCTAGGGTCGAGCGTAGTTTAGGCCGCGGGGGTGTCTCACCAGAGTAGGCCGTGGCGTCCATCTTGCCGACGCGGACCGGGGACCCGGAGCTCTTGAGCTCGGCGCCGACATCATACCAGACGGGCTCCAGCTTCTTACAGTAGCCGCACCACGGGGCGTAGAACTGGACACACACACACACGCACATGCACACACATGCACACACACACACACACACGCACACAGTGTAAAGAGTTACTTAAAGAGCTCTTTAGGTTCATTAAAAGGGAATTCACGTTTGATTATAATTACATACTGTAAAGATGGTACTGTATGGCTGACGCACACAGTCACAGTCACACACCCACACCCACCCACCCACCCACCCACACACACACACACACACACACACCTCTCCTCCAATCACCACCTTTTTAACACCACCCCTCTAACTCCTAACACCACCCTGGCATGACACCGTCTACCTCCACCCTCCCTTAACGCCACCCCTCTCCATAAGACCTTCACCTCACGGCCTACTCTTCCACAGGGGCTGAGCTGGACTATGCCATGGTTGGATACACCCAGGCCCAGTGTGTGTGTGTGTGTGTGTGTGTGTGTGTGTGTGTGTGTGTGTGTGTGTGCGTGATGGAAGACTCACATCGACAAGCCAGATGTCATTCATGCGGGTGTCTTTAAATCTGTTGGAAAAGGATAGACAGTGTTTTGAAAAGAGGTTTTACAGAGCTATATAGCCACTATTTGGAGGCTGATGTCAGTTTTATAGCTGATTAAATGACATCCTACACACACACACCGTGAGCCATGCATTGAAAGAAGGCCGGAAGTATCTGCTTTTACTGAATGAATGAGAGCTGAATGTTGGTCTAAGAACAGATTGGGGGCCGAGATAAGTTAGGATAATATAAACTGTATTCATCCCAGGGGGGACGTTGGATGTCACAGCAGAAAATGGTAGACAGTAGCCAGCCGAACACTGACATTTAAGAGTAAAAACATTAGCAATGCTACTTTTCTGTATAAACTATTGTATTTCTAGAGAAAATATATCTACACATACAATCTGAGTAGTATGTATAAACAAATTAATGTCAACCAAAAAGTAAATGGCCAACGTTACAGACAGTTGCAGCACTGTTGAAACTATAACAGCCCACATTGGTTACGGTTTTTACCAACGGGCCCCACCCACACAATCGTTAACACTGTTCCCAACGTTTCAATTTCGTGAAGAAAATATAAATACATCTCGTTCACGGCAATTTGATGCCAAAATCACGCGTGTATCGGGTTTAGATCTTCACACTCGGCGAAATATGAAACATTTAGGAAGTAGGAAGCGACCGCGGAAACAAGCGGCAGCCAGTCAGCAGGGTTGTGTTTGAACCCTGGGCGGTGACCACAAGTCAGCAATTCAAATATAAGTCACAAACAATTGATCTAATAGTAAACTACAAACGTCCACATAAACAATAGTACATTGCATAGTGCCAGGGAAAATGGAGCGGCTCGCCGCGACGAGAAGTATAAAATGCTGATGTTCTGACAGGAACTGCTCTGTGGGCTGAATCTGGTCTCTGAGAGGTGCCGTGGAGTCAAAACAACATCCATGAAACTGCAATAGAAACACCAGACTGGGCGGTAGGTGGGAGAAAAGCATCCCTTACGTCTGATCCAGGTCTTCGACCACGGCGAGCACCGCTGAATTCAGCAGAGCCACGACAGCTGCAGGGAACGACACGGAGAACAGGTTACGGGTTAGAGACATCACAGCCATCGTTATGCGAATGTGCAATTGTTTGCAATTCTGCAAGCCTTTTTTTTTGGTTGAAAGACCCTGGTGGTGGAAGGGGAAGCATCACAAAGCTGACGCGATGTCGTCTCTGCAGTCTATTCTTGATTATCAACCATATTGACAAAAAAAAGCTAATTTCAAGGCTGCTCCGGGCGTTACGTTCACGGAAGATATAGTGGTTAATCCAATGATAAAATGTGAAAAGTGTAGATACCTCCACAAATGAGGGAAGCTGTGACTCGAGCCATCGCTGCAAGGAGGTAACAGAGAGCAGGAAATACAGTCGCTAAATCCAATGGTCCTGGGCATGCGCAGTGTGACGCAGCATCCTGGCCGCTTGGGATGCACAGATGTGTGTAACAGAGATGTTCATATTGTCGACTGTTTGAGGGCAGATATTTGTATTTTTCGTGTTCAAATGGATAATGAATCATTATGTTAAACATATGAGATATATATGTATAAGATAACCTTATTTTAATATCAGACAGAAAGACTAGGCATCCATTGAAAAACGTTGAGATGGTGCTTACTGCTTTAATATGCTTATGCATTAAATTCAATTTTAGATTTTATGTAATCGCGTACATTTCATTCAGCAGCACTTAATTTAATCGAGCTACTATTTGCTTGTTGGGGATTTTTTAAAATGTTTTTGAGTAGACATATGACCACTAGATGCCGCTCTAACCTAAGATCCATAATCGTGGCCTACATTACCCCAGTAATTTCACCGCCAAAATCATCACACCATCCTCATCAAATATTGTTCTGTATTTCACACACACACACACACACACACACACACACACACACACACACACACACACACACGGTAATGCTGATGATCCTCTCGTGTAATTTTACTCAAAAGTCATGCTTCCAATCATATCCAGTCTTTTACAATATAACCCTTTATTTGTCAGGAACCAAAACCAATTTCCGAACATAAAAGTTATTTTTCCATTTTGTCTGCTATACCCCTCGAATTAATGGAGGGTTTGTACCAACAAAACAGACAAGTGAAACATGGCGAAAGAGCTGAGCTTTCTCACGCCCGCTAAACTGTGCGAGACCAGCAGGAAGCTTCAGGCTCTGCCAAGTCTAGTGTCCGTTTATTCACAACGCAATCTGAAAAACAAACACTGCTCTGTCGGTTTAAAGAATTAGGAGATGACATTCCCATTCATTCATTGAAAACTAAAAGTGCCCAAACTAAAGCATTGTCCTTTGCAGTACAAGGTTTTTTCTGTTCAGTACAAGTATTTTTCTGGACATGAAACCCTGCTGTCTTATGTGCTAAGCTACGAGAAGCGCTAAACGGTCTGAAAACACAGAAGAACAACCTCTTTTTGTGGTTAACAAATGGCGTATGAATTTCAGCTGAGTTGAGTTTGGGATTTTGAAGGACCATTCCCCGTGATGTATTAGAACACCACACAGACGTCTGCCCAAGATAAATACAAGTCTTGTTCTCGCTCGGTAGAAACGTCTCTCAACACAATGACAGGACGAAACTTTATACAAATGTTTTTTTTTGTTTACTTTTCTTTTGTAAAAGTATAACCACAAAATTGAGATGATTCCATTCTTTGTTACTTACAAAATACTGGTAAGACCCTGTCTCTGGTTAGATCTTAGTCTAAGTTAAATAAAATATTAAGTTATGGGTTTAAGAAAAAAACTACTTAAATATGCAACATCATTATGTTAAGGGGCCAAAACCATCTCACAGCTTATAGTAGAAATGGAGTTAAAAGTCTGTATTAACAATCATATAAAAGCATAACTCTATTCCTATATAACAATGTTTTTTTCAAGATATGGTCGGGCATGTTATACCCCAAATGCAAATTAAAATAAAACAAATCATTTTAAATCATTTTAAATAAAAGACAATAGTGGTCCATAATGGTGATGTAATATTTTCATAGAGATTTCATTGATATATTTGAAATACAATTTTAATGGCCATGGCCAGCCATTTATTTAATATACTTTTTGCTCATGTTTGTATCTTTACAGCTAAAGACCCAAGCCATGCATTCCTGGTATATACCAAATTCCCTTAAAAAAAACAAAGATACAATCAAAAACATAACAAAAACATGGAAAATGCTGGGAGTTAAAGTTAAAGGCTGAGTTGGCAGAGGTTTTCCACAGTTGTTAAAACAGCGTTATAAATAAAGATTCACAATACTGAAGAAACAAGACTTTAGCAGCACCAGGTGTGTAGATGCAGTTGGATGTTGTCAGGGGGAAGGAAGAGTTTGTCAGGGGAATGCTTTGTTGCAAAAAAAAAAGAAGCTGTTGCAGAACAGTTTTTCAGGTTTGGGGTTAAAGTTTGTTGAGGTGAAAAGTTCTTATAAAAAAGACGTCGTCCTCCTCGACACAACAATCTCACTCCATCAGTTCCCCCGGAGGAGAGAGCAGAGGCACGCGGTGACAACACAGACAAGCTGGCAAAGGACAACGCACGTCTGAGTGATTTCAGTCTCACTGGCGATGTCAAGTCACAGAAACGACCTCCTCGGCAGAACAGAGGAGAGACCGGACGGCAGCGATGACGATTCATGTCCCACCGAGACGGGAGCCTCGGTGTGTGGGGGGGGGGGGTCTGTGGCTTGGACACAGTGAGGCGCTAGCAAGGTGATCTAGCATGAGTTGGCGGCCGTCGGTGCTAGCATAGCGTCTCCTTCTGGCGGTTCCTCACTCCAGGATGTCAGTCTCAAAGGGCACCAGGTGGTAGTAGGACAGGTTGGTGACGTAGGCCTCCGGTTCCTCGTCGCACGGCTCGGGGTCCGGGGGCAGGAACCCGCCGTCGTCGTACCTGGGGGGGGGGGGGGACACCAGACGCGTTAACACTTCTTACTTTTATTCAAAGTGACTTACAGATTCATTCCTGTTTTGAGATCAGAATCAGACATTCTTTCAAATTTTTTCAATATTTTTTTTTTCCAAAAGGTCTATTTGCCAAGTACGTTTGCAACATACAAGGAATTTGACTTGGTGGTGGGTGTGTGACAATAAGCAATGAACGATAAACATAGTGCAAGAGTTATACAGACGCAATATAAAATAAAATAAAATTAAGAATATCGTCCACATTTTTGAAAGTGTGCACTTGTGCATGAATGTGCAAATTGTTGTCCGGGGTAGGATGTGCATTACTGTAACGCATAATGTCCGGACAGTGTCAGGATCAGAGTCAGTGTGAGTGGGGGGTCCTGGGTCTTGTAGATGAGGGCAGCTGCAGGCGGGCTGCAGACACATGTCATACATGTCGAGACATGTCACTATGGGGCAGGTTGGGGTTGGAAGGCATCTTGCTCAAGGAGGCCGACGGTAGAACGCGGACTTTGGGGGATAGAAATGGGAAAATATATCCCTCAAGAAAGGAGAACACTTAAAAAAAATGTGTAAAAACAAAACGTTTGCTCCCTCTTTACTCCGTACACACCCAGACGAGGAAGGAAGAGGTGTACAGAAACTCTTCCTGTGGTGTGCGTGGTTATGTGTGTGTGTGTGTGTGTGTGTGTGTGTGTGTGTGTGTGTGCACGCGCAAGGAAGTTCACACTAGCATTCAAGGAATTCCACACACACACGTCTGATCAGGAAGTACAAAGAGCACTCTCCCAGATGATGATGAAATATCCATGAAGCCAAACACCACAGGAGGCTGCGCAGAGCATCTGGCATCGTTGTGTATGGTCTGGATGAGGAACGTGTGCTATACTGGGAGGGCGCGCCTGCCTTCTCATAGTGCTGGAGCATTTGGGCTGAATATATTAACCGGCTTACATTGTTGGTTGTTTTAGCATCCTATCTTGATGAGCCCGAAGCACTGGACTACTATTAAAAGTCAAGGCGTGTTTTATTTATGGAGCATGTCTCAAAGAACTGAAACTGTCAAATTCAGTGAATTATAAAATCACAATGCCCAATCAAAATAAGAGCACAATGTAATAAATGACAATAATAAAAAGAAATGCATTTAGGAAGAAGAAGAGGGCAGATTGCTGCTGTCATAAAACAAATAAACCTTTGTTTCCGATTCCGATAGTTATCATCTGTCTTTAATCCACAATAAAAAATGAGCTTGAGCAGCACTTACATTTGAGAGTTCTTCCCCTCCACTGTAAGTCTCTCTGGATAGAAGCTAAGGGACTAAAGCTAAGGGACTAAAGCTAAGGGACTAAAGCTAAGGGACTGAAGCTAAGGGACTAAAGCTAAGGGACTGAAGGTGAAGGGAGACTCACGCGTGTTCCTCAGAGTCTGTGGAGGACGGCCTCTCTTTGTCCGCTGGCGACTGGCGCTCGTCGAACACGATGGTCTCGGTGTTGGCCAGACAGAAACCGTTGGACCGCATGATCTCTGGAGGACACAGGCGGAGGTTGAAGTTAAGTTCATTTAGATTAAAGTATGACTAAAGCTTGATATCCCAATCGTAATTTGCATGTAATCAAGACAGTGTACGCAAAACAAAGCAGAAAATTGAATTGAGTCATTTTACAGCCTATTGCTGTGACAATCCCGTAATCTCCTCTAAAAGCTAAATGTGTTTCATGGTTATTTCACCAAGTGTGTCATTATTGTGACAGGATTATGTCTGATGACTGAATGTGATATGACACGTTACCCAGTCAGGCAGGATATTCATGGGTCTGTGTGGAGGGGGGGCGGGATACTGAGTATCGATGTTTCAGGGTTTGATTTGCATTACTGGGAATACACCCAGGGCGGTAATCAATACTATCGACGGAGCGGTCCGACCTGTCTTCTGACATCTCGTGCCGGTTGTGTCAGAGTTTATGCTGTCGCGTTCCAATCCCATATTTTCAGAACAAATAAGCCCCACGGTGAGGGTGAAGAGTCCAGTTCTGTTGGCTTGATGTCATGGTGAATGGTGTAACACCCGTGTGTGTGTGTGTGTGTGTGTGTGTGTGTGTGTGTGTGTGTGTGGGGGGGGGGGGGGGGGGGGGGGGGGGGGGGGGTGGCTGTGTGTTTGTAATTCACCTCCCCTGCTCACTCCCACTCAAAACCAAGCGCACCATGTCAAGGTCTGTCCCCAGCTCCCTCCGACTGACCCGACTCTCTAACAGTTGTGTCAGCCGTTTGAACAGCTTCACCCTGGACCTGAACGGCCACCAGGTCTGTTTCCCATTAGCAACCACTGGGGGCCTGAGCTGTGGCCATCGCTGACGTCTGAAAGCTCAAGACTCAAGATGACGTCCAGACGTACGTTATTGACTACAGAAACCGAGGCAGATGAATCCTGCTACGCTGTCTTCCAAGCCAGGCAACACCAGAATGTTTCTTACATGACCTTTTTTTTTTTTTTTTTTAAACCAAGTCATATCATATCATGTGACAGGTTGTATGACACACTGATGTACCTGATATGTTGAGAGGGCTCTGGAAGCAGGGCTGGATCCTGTGGACCTTATCGTTCCTCAGCACCTGGTCCAGCGGCGAGCGCTCAAAGAATGTCAGCATGACCTCTGACCTCGAGAACTAGACAGAGAGAGGTACAGATATACTGTATATATATATATTATTCATAGTATATAGCAGATAGGTAGTCATGTGGACCAGTGGTTCGCAACCTTTCAGTGAGCCTAAGAGACACCAACCCTAATTTCAAGGAATGCCCACGTCAAGTCGTTTTTATTATTATTATTATTATATGATTATTAAAACCATGATAACAAGGATGTGTTGTCAGCCATTTTTGCAATACTTCAGACACAGCAGACTCACAAAGCACAAAATCACGCATCATGTGACTACAGGCTCAAATCTTAACGTAGAGCAGAGCTGGGTATCAACACCAACAGTGCTGCGTCGTCGCTTTATTTTGGTGATGAAGACACATTCGGCTCTTCACTCATGAAGTTTGTGTGAAGAAGTGTGGACGGTGCAGGATGATGCAGCTGTGGGATGTGGTCGATCCTGGCTTCCCCTTATTGTCTGCAGACTCACTCATGAGAAGCCATCTTTCTGCTGTGGTCAAGTAATAAGGAACAGCGCAGGCTCTGCTCTGTCGAAATGGCTGTTTACGGAGATGCTTTCATCCACAAGTGACTCACGGTGGATTCAGATGCATGTCATTAAGAAGGAGGTCAGTTAGACAGTGGACATTGTGAGTGGGACCCGGCACCTTGTTGGTTGGGAGTCACTCTCAGACAGACAGACAGACAGACAGACATACTTTAATGATCCCTGAGGGAAATTGCATTCATCACTGCATAATCACAAATCTATCTGTTAAACTCTAATACTGTACTGTACCGAGAAGTGTACTGTGTCTACACTTCTCGGTTCTGCTCTGCTCTATTGTATTCTACTCTTTCTACTGTATTATACTCTACTGTGTTTTACTCTCATGTATTCTATTATACTCTACTGTAAGCTACTCTACTCTTCCTATAGTCTTCTGTGTTCTCCTGTACTCTACTGTGTTATACTGTGCCTTTCAGAGCAGGATGATGTTCATCTCTGAACTCTTATATATTGTACTGTACTCTGTATTCAACTGTCCTCTACTGTGTTTGATTGTGTCCAAATGTACTCTACTGTGTCCTACTGTACCTTCCAGGGCAGGTTGATGGCGTTCTTCAGAAGTCTCTCCACTTCGTTTAGCTTCAGCTCAATGTCACTGGCTTCTCTGATCTTCACCAACCCTGAAACACGTGACACATTTACCCTTTAAAATACACAGCATTTATATTTTCCACTGAACTATTGGCTCATCTAACTGTATTCCTGTGGCACTGCTGCTTACCAGCCATGAATAGGTTTGTTAAATCACAGGACAAACAGACAAAATTCACTTGGAAAGGTTAGGTCTGAACACAGACAACGGAAATATTCTGATGCATTCAATCAAGGTGGTATTGAAAAACATTTCCTGGCCGTGGCTCTTATTTTTCTATGGTAGAGCAAAGACAAAAACAGAGAACCAAAACAGGCTTTAGAACAAGCGTACCAATATGTGGTATACAATGGCTTTATACCCTACATGGTTTCAAGACGTTTGGGGATAACAATAATAACAGACCACAGTAATAACAGCTTTAAAGAGCTCACTTTCAGGGCTATATTTAGGACTGACTCTCTCCATCCAGCAAGAGATACTAGGGGGTTACTTCAGGAGAAGTCAAGCGTCAAAACATTGTACGCAACAATAAGGCAACTATCGTGTCTTGTGACACAACAAAACCTTTGTAACCACAAGCTGACAATGAAATGTGGTGAAAGATGGAAACCTCACAGAAGCATGAATTGCATATATGGACAAACTTCAAAAAGTACATTTTCACTGTGGCCATGTTAGGACAACAAGGAGAGAGAACCAAGCATGTTAGAAAGTAAATCCATCGGTGCCATAAAGCAATGTTCACACTACAGTACAATCGTATCTCCAATAGTCAATAGTCAGATGTTTAATAGCGCAGGGGCTCTTTGACCTTGGGCTTTGTTCAACGGAGATCCATTTATCTCTGACAACAAGCGCACACCAGTCCAGTCACAGAGGGGCCGTTGTCTGCCGACATCGTGGCACACGGTTTTACACGTCCCGCGGTGATGACGTCACACACCCTTTGGGTATGATGTCATCGGATTGGAAAGAATGACTTGGGATTTCTATGGTATTTTTATCCCCAACAACTCCCGCGCTTATTGCTCACACAGTCTGGAGACGGTCTGTCCTCGGGTTCTGGGAGCAGCACTAGCATTAGCATTAGCATTAGCATAGCATTAGCATTAGTAACGGTAATAGTAATAGAATTATAATTAGCCTATCGCATCTTATCTGGTTGGACATTCTAACGGGTGATGTTGGTAGGGGTAGATTTTGAAATGGCTTGTCATGTAGAGAAATCGCATATATATATATATATATCAGGGGACAACCCAACAACAGCTGTTTGAAGTTATTATGACTTGTATATGTAGAGCATTTCTACATAAATATACTGTATATCTATATATATGTAGAAATGCTCTACATATACAAGTCATAACAACTTCAAACAGCTGTTGTTGTTTTCCTAGGTTGTCCCCGGTGTGTATTTTCTCCACATCCGTGTGGAAAGATCCACTTCTGGTTTTGGACCTGCTGTCCACTTCCTGCCGTGGAGCAGGAAGCCGGCGTGCCAGTGTACTTCCTGTGAGGACGTTTCTTTGTGAGGCCATCAGCTGGTCAATGACTCCGGTCATAAATTATAAGCCATCTCCGGTAGAATCCAGAAGAGCAGATGGCTTCCCTCTCTCGCTTCTCTTTTATACTCCTTAAAACACATAATGGATTTTTGTTTTTCTAAGTTTCATGGGCACTTTTTCAATATCTTGCCAGTGTTGCAAAATGCTGCATCATTTACAATTTTAAAGTGGGGTTTTTTGTCATTCTCCAGGCACTTTGAGTCTGAGGAAACTCCCAGTATTTTGACATTAAGGAGCAGGTAGAGATACGGGTATCTTGCTTAGGGATGCATACAGGTAGACATTGGTGATCAAACCCAGAACCTTTCGCCTCGGAGACAAACAACAACTATCTATAGGTATCCTACTTCCAACCAGTCCAAAAAAAAACATGCAATGGAATCCAGGGTTAAATAATTAATTTCCACTGAAAGAAATCATTTTCAGTTTCATGTCTGAGACCACAGTTAATTCTGGACACTAGTTGGAGTAAAGAGGAACTAGAAGACCTTGAGTCATCTTCAGTGGGGACTCAGCCATACTCTGCTGTGTCAGTGACCTGAAAGATCTGAGAGTGATTATATCCTCTGCATTGCACCCACCCAGGGGCGTGTTTACTGGGGGGCTTGGGGGGGCACTACCTGCCCTCACAAAAAAATGAATTGTCCAGCCTGTGTGCCACCCTCCCTAAATCAGCCATGTATATAAAATAAGTGCATTTTGTGCGGTATACATTCTCTGAACTGCTCTGCAAAGGCTGAGTGTTGTCTCGTGTCTGAAGGAATCCAACGTGATGGACTTATCTGGCACTTATTCCCACATGACACATGGCTTTCCTTCGAATCCCTATCCTGCACAGCAATATAGCAACATTTAAAAAAAAAAAAGTGTCTGCCACAAGTGTTGCGCCAGCAGGCGTTTCATTGTATATTGCTTGTGGGCAAGCGAGGGTGTTTTCCTTCGATGCAACACCTTCACCATTTCTGACGCATCGGCTGCATACATTACAAGTGAGTGTGAGTCTGTGAGTCTGTTCAGGGAGGGGTATATATAGAGCGTCCACTCCTCTGCCATGCCCTGTGTGACAGCCTCCCACATCATGACATCAGCCTTCTCTGCTGTCACCGTGGTAACGCACAGCAACATGGACAACAGCAGCAGGGGCCAGTCGGTCCTCCACACCACAGAGACGTTCTCAACATAACTCCTTGTCCGCTTCAACACCCCGGTGTGAATGAAATGCTAAACTGGATTAGGGGAGGGTCTGCCTGCCTGCTCAACACCCATCACATGATAGTGGATGCATTGTTAATGAGTCCCCCTTTTAACCAGTGACACCAGGGTTGAACTTTTTTCTCACATCCGTTTTTCTCCCATCAAACATTATCCTTGTCTCATTTCCCACAATGCATTGTTCATGTCTCATTTCCCACAGTGCATTGCTCACCTCTTCAGAGTCGCAGAAGCCTGACTGTTAACAACTCTGTGAGAGCTATTTCCATATGACAGGAAACAAACTGACCCTTTCCTCTCTCTCTCTCTCTCTCTCTCTCTCTCTCTCTCTCTCTCTCTCTCTCTCTCTCTCTCTCTCTCTCTCTCTCTGTCTGTCTGTCCTTTCTGTCTCTCTCACTCAGTCTTGCTCCCTCTCTCTGTCTGTCCTTTCTGTCTCTTTCTTGTTTTCTCTCTCTCTCTCTCTCTCTCTCTCTCTCTCTCTCTCTCTCTCTCTCTCTCTCTCTCTCTCTCTCTCTCTTTCTATCTCTGTCTCTCTCCTCCAGACAGGAGGACGGCCAGAGAGAGCAAATGTCAGGGAGGATCAGACATTTTGGCTCTGTGGTAACAATCACATCATCAAAGACACACAGAAACAAACACACACACACACACTGTCCAGGGAAACTTACCAGTGACCTGCAGACATAGTGCAGATCTCTCATGATTCAAACAACACAACACATCGCTACTTTTTGGACTTCATGCATAATTGAACTGAGTGAACCTGTTTATTACATTTTATTAAGGAAGACAGATGGGTATTTTGATCAGTGGGTCCCTGTCAATTAAGAACAACGTGCTTAGACCTTATAGGTTTTATTATTTTATTTTAATAACATATAGATGCTGAACTGCTTGCCTGCTATACAGTTGGGTAATATAATAAAACCATAAATACATATGCGTTACGCTTATAATTACTTATGCCTACTTATATCCGTTAACCGTCAGAAAATACTGATCTGAAGTAGGCCTACATTAAGATCAGTGTCAATCACTCACTACAACTGTCCAGAGGTCCACATGTGACAATGGGACCGTGTCGTCACTGTGACTTACACCCAAGGATGTAGACATTAAAGTCATGAAATTATAGTTTCCAGTGCAACACATTCCAATGTGAAACATTGCTCTATTGCATTACCGGCCTATTAAATGAAAAATAAACCCAAACTTTTATTTTGTCATGTCATCGGTCTTCACGCATTTTATTTACTCGCGTAAAGTTGTCAAACTACTGACCTTCTAAGAGCGGAGACTTGGACAGGTCTCTCCTGTCCTCTGGAAAGGACTCCGCCAGTCTCTTAAACAGTCTGCCGAAATCCGAGTAACTCCGATGCAGATACAAAATATTCCTGTCCGACCACTCCGTCCGGATCTCGAAGAACTCCTCTTCCTCGCCCCGCTGGCTGATGATGAGCCGTCGGATCCCGTTTACCCAGCAGTCCTTCACGAACATGTTGACCAGCGACGTTCCCTCGAACACAGAAGATGCCATTCCCTCGACGTCAGTCCAACATCCTACCACTTGAGTAGTAGTGGTGGGACTTTGCCTGGTTGGACCCCCAAGAGCAAAACGAATCCCCCCAAAAACAGAGAACTGTCTGTTTTGAAAAAGACACCAAAACAAGGGGAAACAACTTTTGAGACGCTGACGTCTTGTCTTCGTCGTCTGCGGGAGGCTGCGTCGTCGCGTCTGCTTGCTCAGCCCATCAAAGGCGTCATCTCAAACGTGGCATTTTGACATTTTTTAAGAAACAAAACTCGGTCCAAAGTCGAGGACGATAACGCCCCGGGTCAAAAGTTGTCCAAATAATGAATATCGATTATCCGAGGTGCAGAGGGCTCCGTCCAATGCGAACAGATAGTTTTTAGCCCCCTCAATAACCAACACGAAAAAAAATCGGATTTACTTTTCAAGTGCGATTTTTATAGTTGAATCCCTCATTGCGACTGCTCTCCTCTTCGTTCATTGAGTCGAAGCGCTCTCATCGTACCATATATATCAAGTCAGGGGCGCTCCCCTCTCCCTCTCCCTCTCTCTCTCTCCGGTTGCTCAGGAAAGTTTCCTCCCCTTCCTCAACACTGTGGGTATTAATATGCAAAGAATGCGACCGGGGCCAGCGAGCCCGAACTTTTCTTCTTGGGCCCCCCCTTCCCCTTCCCCTCTCTCCCCCATCCGTCTCCCACACCCCTCCGTCTTTTATTTTGAAAGAACAAAAGACTCGAATGCGTTGCATCTTTTGATGTTGACAACTGCAAGGCTACATCAACATCGACCTCATGCATCTGAGGACTCAACCCGTCCTTCGTTTTAAGTTTTCAAATATGTCTCTTTTTTTCAAACTCCATAGCCAGACGTAGATGATAAGGGCCTACATTAATTGTCATCGTCAAATTCACACGCTTTATGTGTCCCAGAGAACTAGACTACTGTATGCTGTTCCCTCCTATCTGCCGTGAAGCAATTACCGCCTGCAGTGAGAGGTTACAGTGATGTTTACGAGTGTCTGCTAATAGGTCTGTAGGCGAGCAGGGTCTAGTGGTGATGGGGCGGGGATGGGCTTTCAGGTTGGGATGGAGTGGTGATGAGGAACGGCCCGCTGCTGATGATAGCAAACCCCTCACTGAGCAGTGGATGATAGGTGGATGGATGGATTGATGCTAGATTAATTCATGCATAGTTAGGCAGGTGGATGGGTGAACGTATAGATGGAGTGACAGATCCATCTATTCATCTTGTGTGTGAGATAGAGAGAGAGACAGAGAGAGAGAGAGAGAGAGAGAGAGAGAGAGAAAGGGGTGTGTGGATGGAAGATGGATGACGATAGGAAGTTGGGAAGAATAGCTGGTCAATGGATATTCATGGAAGTGATGGGTGGGTTCTATTATCATCATTATGACATTTTAAAATAACCTCAAACAGAAGGCAGGGCGGTGGGGGGAACCATGGAATATTCTAGGTGTCCAAAACACATGAAAAACATAGGGGACTGAAAATGATGCCGCCCGTAAACAAAGTCATCTCTGATTTAGATTCTTCCATGGAGCTTCAGGACGACAGATGGGGAGGAAATCATCCCCGCAAACCTGTCTCTCTTCTTTTCTCCTCGCCACAGAACTGCCCCCCCGGTGACACCCAGCCTGTATAAATCACACCACGTAGGGGCTCGCTGGGGAGGGGGCTTTATGGTTTTCTATGTTGATATCTTCCTCGGGGGTCTCTCTCGCTCTCTGTCTGTATTATGCAACGCACACATCCCCCTGTCCATAGGCATACCGGTGTGCCTTGCTAGACGCCATGTCCTCTCCAATGAGGGAGTGGAACCCACCTCTGTGACTTTACTTGTTGTGCGCCCGTGTTATGACTAGCACCAAAGAGCGCTGTTTCATGATGCTATGTGTGTTTCATTGCGGCGTGGTGGCCAAGTGGTAAGGCGTCGGTCTCGTAAACCGAAGATCATGGGTTCAATCCCCGTCCATGCCTGTCAATATCAACGCTTCCAATGTTTGCACATTACTCTGTGTGCAACAATTCCACTTTATTCCAGCAAACGTACTTATTGTAAGTCGCTTTGGGGGAAAAAAAAGCATCTGCTACATGCCCTCAATGTAAATGTGCACAACGTCAAACACTACACTAAGCC
Source organism: Urophycis tenuis (assembly GCA_036785325.1). Taxonomy (NCBI): domain Eukaryota; kingdom Metazoa; phylum Chordata; class Actinopteri; order Gadiformes; family Phycidae; genus Urophycis; species Urophycis tenuis. The sequence goes on from JAXIVH010000009.1 coordinate 8,405,993, forward strand.
AAATCAAAAACCATTTGATATCCATGCACTTCATTAATGCAGAATAGCAGATCAATGGATCGACAGGCGGATTGATAGACAACCATGCATAGTGACAGACAGGCAGGCAGACAGAGAGACAAGGACAGACATGCAGACAAAAATACATAGAGACAAACAACAAACAAACAGGAGACACACAGAGGACAGAGACAAAGAGTTAATGCCCAGAGGACTGTGTGTGTGTGTGTGTGTGAATTGTCCTCCGTCTTTAATAACAGGATCAGAACGTTAGCAGTGAGCTCTCGAGCTGCGGTCAGACCACAGCTGCACTCTCAGCACATTCTGCCTCCTCGCCATCCAGCCCGTGTGCTGTTTAGCTGAGAGATACGATTTCTAATGGAAAAATACAACAAAATACTTCCAACCATCCGCGCTTAAAGCAGACTTTTTTTGGGCCTGGGGTCCCATTTTTAGGGCCAAACGTTTTTTGGGACCCCAACTTCTTAGATTTTTGTGCATCTGCTTCCCTGCACATTGCTTTAACCCCTTTCAGCCTCTGCCCGTCATATGAATGTCTCTGGGAAAGCGCGCACTCATGGTTCACTCATGGCTACAAATCATTAAGCCGTATGTTCAGATATACAGAGAATTTTCCAATTTTCCAACATTTTAGCTGTGGGTCATTAAAACACTGCTTTGATTAAGTCAAAAGCCCTTCATTGTGTAAGGAGTTGTATAAAGAGTGTCTGACCGCTGGATGAAGAGTGTATTTTGGTTCTGTTGAATCCTTTTCTTATTCAAAACTCCCTCAAACAATACATTCCTTATCAGCAATTCTTGTTCCTCAATGGAAGCTCCACTTGTGTGTTCACATATGATAGTGAATACTGTGTCACTAACTTGGAGTTCAGCTTTGGGGATTTCTGGTTTGAAATAAATTGCTCCCTGGAGTTCATCTCGACTCAGACTCCAACACTGTTATTTCCATAAATACCACCTCGTTTTGCCAGCGGTATCATTGCTCTGGGCCCTTTCACAGTAAAAGCCCCCCTTTATGAAAATAAGAAGCTCAATGCCTGAAGGTATTATTACGTGGTCATTACTTTATGGTCAGACATTGTGCCTGAAGGAGAACTCACAAATCACAAAATGGTTAACTTCCCTGAACGGCGTCTTTTTGTCAAACCCGGAAATATTCTTTCTTTGTGACCTCTTAGATTCACGAGACAGCAGATAAACATCTTAATTATTGATAACGTAGTCACTTAGCAGACACTTTTTACCCAAAGCCACTTTGCACTTGTGGACACGCCACTTGGTGTGATTTAGGAGCCGGTTGGAGCTGGGTTATCTTGCTGTATGTAGGCCTACAGGTACACTGTGGAAAAAGAGGCTCTTTGGGATTCTGTATAGGACTACGGGACTAACTTTTCCACATCGCTGGCAATTACATGGAGCAGGTTGTGATGTATCACCCAGACACGACCTGACAGCGGCTCCAGCTGACGCTGCTCTCTCCTTGTTGCGGAGCGGCCGGTCTCACAAATCAGAGCTCGTATAAACAGGTGTTTCACTGTCTTTCCCTTCACATTTATTTTGGACCGATAACTTTGCTGGAGGCGGGGACTCCCGGTTGGCGAACGCAAACTCGACAGTAGTAAACAGTGTCTGTAAAGGTTTCAAGTCAACACCGTCTCGGCCAGGCCACTGTAGAAATACACTTCCTAAAATCCCATTCTGAAAGTGTCATTCCGTTGCACTAGTGAGTTCTTATGGCAGAATATCTCTCTCACGAAACAGGAAACAAGGCGTCATTCCACTGCCCTTGTTACCTCGTCCCCCCAGAAGTTCTGCTCCGACAGGGTGGGACTGCGGGATCCCAGCCTGCAGAGCGATCGGCGTGTTCCAAGCAAAGCCCCTCCCTTCCACTCTCAACATGCTCAGGCACACAACTGTCTGCATCTGAAGTCCCCCATCGAGACGTCCACACCTGTCATCTCAACAGGAGGGGTGGGAGAACACGCCTCCAACGCATGGCCTCCCTCGAAGACGACATCAATCCTCCAGCCGTGAGACAGGAGCATATGGTGACTGCAGGCCCCCGAAACACTCTGAGCTCCGAGACCCACACCCAAAACAGCTTCTGTTCTCCCAGATCACTGAACATCAGACCTCATAAAACACGCACCCACGCACACAGGCACACACGCACGCACGCACGCACACGCACATACAGACACACCGAGACACACACACACACACACACACACACATGTACACACACACACACACACACACACACACACACACACACACACACACACACACACACACAGGAACAAAGAACATCTGCCCAGATGAAGACACACAGGCGTTCCTTAAAATCACCCAAAGTGCATTCTGGGGGGGAGGGGGGGGGGGGTGTTGTTACTAGGACGACATCAGGAGCCATGACTCTAGGGGCCGTCCTGAGACACACAAAAGCAATAAAAAAAAGGGGCAACAACGGGAGTTTGGGGTGGTGAGGGGTAGAGGGTGTTTTTTTTACGGACCTCATAATGGACTGAGGTCTTAACAAACTGTCGGTGGGCCATGTTTACGGCCGTGTCCCCGCGGGGCGGTTGTAGTCCAGTCAGACCGCCGGGCCACTCTCCACACTGGAGGTCTGTAGTGGAGCGGCCCGTAGCCGGGTGAGGGAAGAGAAGACCATCCCTTAAGGCAGCAGTTCTCGACTGGTTCTGGCTTCGGGACCCACCATCACCCCTTAATGACAAGCTGTGACCCAAATCAAGGAAAATGTTCAACTTCTCAAATGTATTTAACATAATGTAACACTACAGTAACTGCACTATTAAACTATTCAGTCACTTATTCTGACAATAAAAAAATAGACGGCACTCATAAAAAAATCCTCTTCAAAATAAAAGCACAGGATTTTTAAATTTGATTTATTTTTTGCCTGGACAAAGGCCCGCGACCCACTTTTGGGCCGCGACCCACCGGTTGAGAGCCACTGCCTGAAGGTACCTGACACAACGTGGGTGAGCGTCTGCGGCGCCTAGTTTCCTCAGTGTGTCCTGCACCGTGGGCGCCGGTCGGCCCATGTCTGCTTTCCGGTCAATTCAGTGTGTTGAATCGGGGGTGGAGGCCGTCGGTGAGAGAAATCACTGGGATTGGCTGTTCACCTTCAGCCAATCAACGGACGAGAAGAGAAACGGACCTGAGCAAAGCAACACATGACTTTGTCGAGAGGACGCGGCCAAAGCCATCGTTTCATTTTGCCACTTCATCTCTTCTGATCATTCGTCATTTTAATATACTTTATGTGGTGTTGCAATTGGTGGTGTGAAATGGTATGCAAACACTGCTTTGTTGCAATTGCTGTATAGTCTAACCCCTACCTAATCCTTCATGACCTGTCTCTGTACTGTCTAACCCCTACCTAATCCTTCATGACCTGTCTCTGTACTGTCTAACCCCTACCTAATACTTCATGACCTGCCTCTGCACTGTCTAACCCCTTCCTAATCCTTCATGACATGTCTCTGTACTGTCTAACCCCTACCTAATCCTTCATGACCTGTCTCTGTACTGTCTAACCCCTACCTAATCCTACTACTTACTGACACCGAACAGAGAGGAGTAATTTACTGTATGTATCAGGGGCTTCCTCTAATGGAATATCTAATGTCTCCATTTCAGACACCAGACACTTTAGTCTTTGCCAAACATGCCTGTGTGCGTATAAATCAAGGAGGCCCTGCTGAGCTGGGGTGGAAGTTACAGCCCCTGCAACCATTGTCGCTTTTGCTCCCACCCTCTATTTTAGTCTCTCTCGCAGTCTCTCACACTCACACTGTAGTATTATGGACACACAGCACTTCAGATTGTTGAATCACACCATCTTTTTAACTGAAGGTACTCAAATAGGATTAAACTTTTACTCATTGTGGCAAAAATAATTCAATTTACTTCCAGTAGGAACTCCTATGTGTATCACAGTGAACAGAGGTAGTGAACAGAAGGATCCAAGCGGCCCTCTTGTGGCCGCTAGTGAAATTAGAGTACTGCACACTGCCGCCAGCGCTGTAGAGAGCGGGCTCACTGCGTGTTGTCATGGTGACCGCTTCCTGTAAACACCGGAAGAAGACGGGCGGCCTTGGATTGAGCAAAATGGCCGACGTTGAGATGGACATCGCGTCCAGAAGTATGAATAACGGCAACGAACACGTGTAAGGCGTTTTTAAATCCAACATACACTTTTATTATCACAACCGATACGTGTTGCATTCGCATTGAAGTCGAGGACGATTCTGTTGAATAGCATCGCATCTGCTTAGCAATTAGCACGCTATATAGTGTTGTTGCCGGGCTAGCTAGCGTTGGGCTAACGTAGGCTAAGCTAACGTTTTTAGCTACACAAAGTAGTTAGCCCATAGTCGTGATAAATCATCTAGTGTAGCATAGTTTTCTTTTTGAATGCATGTGCCTATCTGTGTAGCATTAGCCAAGTTACGCCATTAGATAAGACGCCAGGGCACCACACCAGGAACCTAATTCGCGGAAAGGTTAGAACTCGGTGAAGTTTGCTAGCCATATGTTAGCAATTCGTAGCTAATGCTGTAGTCCAGTTAACCGTCACGACGGCTATGCTGAGGACAGCAGGGGGCACAGATATCAAGAGGAAGTGTCCGATAATCTAACTCGTGCCAATCCCGACACCGCATAGTTTCTATTGTGTGAGCGTGTTTCTTACATGTGTGACGCAAGCGTCCCCCTTTTATATGTCATGTCAGAGTTCGCTGCTGTGTTGTCGCGATAGTGCCGCACACAAGCGTCACTCTTACGGCAAGTTAACCAATATTCTGTCTGTCAAGGTGCATACATGAAACAAGACCGTCACCAGACTGCATACGATGATGTGCTAAAGAACACAGTGAAACGACAATGTCATGACGGAAGCGTCCATTAAAGTGAAATGTATGTCGCGAACAACAGTCAAGTCAGTGTTGTAGGAGGACGGCTGATATGTGTGCACAGATCATGAGTGGATTGTGGTCTGTTTTCATGCACAGAAAGCAGGATCTGGAAAGCCATGAGCGAAGTGGAAATGAAGACAGTGGAGATCTGTCTGAGGAAGAGGAGGAGGAAGAGGTATGGACTGCTTGGTCTGATCTATCACCACGTCACAGTGGGATGGACATTGGTTTGGTTTCCATTGCACCTGACGTTGGAATTTACACTCAGAGCTACAAACAACATGAACTACATTGATTTTATTTGAATCTATACATTTTACGATGGTTTTGGTGAATCGTTCAAACTAATATTTGTTGGTAATTGTTCTGTTTCTCGAGGTGGGCAACTAATATGATGTGGTTATTTTTATAACCGTGTGTAGTGATAAACAGCGAGGTGTGATGCCTCCCACACAAGTGTGCACCCACGACGTGGGTGCCAAGTGCCACGAGAAGCCTTATATTTGCAACAAATGTTGTTATTATTTATGCCTTGAAAAGTACAACCACCGCGATTCAAATACATGAAACCGCATAGCTGACGACGTGACGTACTAATGCTACGCTGTGATGCTAGGAGGCGGAGACTAACGGGGAGAAGGCCGAGGAAGGGGAGTCTAAACAGCCCGGTGGCGGCGGCGGCGGAGGCAGTGGCGGTAAACACAAGCGGAAGAAACACAAGCACCGCAGCAAGCACAAAAAGCACAAGCACGCCTCCGACGAGGACAAGGAGCGCAAGCGCAAACACCGACACAAGCACCGCAAACACAAGCGCAAGGACGGCTCCTCGCCCGCCGGTGGTGGCGGCGGGGGGGCGGGCGCCAGCGCCGCCGCGGCCGCCGCGCTGTTCGGCACGCCGGGACACAAAAAGACTGAGTCGTCCCCGTCATCGGGGAACCCCAGCCTGGACGACCGCGCCCTCCTGGAGGACCTGGAGAAGCAGCGCGCCATGATCAAGGCGGAGCTGGACAGCCAGCTGATGGAGGGCAAGGTCCAGTCGGGCATGGGCCTCATCCTGCAGGGCTACAACTCGGGCTCGGAGGAGGGGGCCGGCGGCGGCCCCGGTGCTGGTGGTGGTGGTAGTGCAAGTGGCGGCGGTGGTGGTGGTGGTGGCGGAGGAGGAGGAGACGGCGGCGGCGGCGAGGGCCGGGTCAGGAACGGTCAGCGTTCCGGGAAACCCCCCGGGTCGCCGCGGGCCGGGAGGAGCGGGAAGTCGCGGCGGGAATCGACGGACGCCGGCAAGTCCGCCTCCAAGCGCCACAGCCGCAGCCGCTCGAGGGAGAAGGAGAAGCCGGCCAAGGAGCCCAAGGCGGAGAAGCCGGCCAAGAGCAGCAAGGAGGCCAGCGGCAAGGAGAAGGGCCGTGGGGGCCGCAGCCGCTCCAAGGAGCGCAGGCGGCCGGAGAGCTCCGAGCACCCCAAGGAGCGGACCAGGAAGTCCCCGTCCCCCGGCGGCCGCAGGGCGGAGCCGAGGGGCAGCCGGGCCGACAAGCGGCCCTCGCCCCCCCAGGCCGACAGCCGGACCCCCGTGGAGCGCCCGGGCCGCCGCTCCCGGTCCCCCGGGCGGGAGCGGCCGGGTCGCTCGGACGCGGACCGGGACAAGAGGCCCGCCAAGTCCCCCTCCAAGGACGCCTCCTCGGGGAAGGAGAACCGTTCTCCGCACCGCCGGGCGCTCGCCGCCTCCCCGCGGCGCCGCAGCTCCTCCCCCCGCCTCAAGCCCCCCCAGCAGACCCCCGCCAGCGCGCCGGAGCGGGCCACGCGCAGCGGCGGCTCCAGGCCGCGCTCGCCGCCCCGGAGGGCTCGCAGCCGCTCCCCGGACCCCCGGAGGAGAGACGCAGCGGAGCGCCAGGAGTCCCCGCTGAGGTAGGAGCTCTCTCAGCTATTAGTCCTCATCTGTCCAGCCGCTGATTCATTTCACCGTTTGTTCAGTCATTTATTCATACGCCTTAAATCCATTCATTCAAACGGTTTATCGTCTCTGCTTCATGGTGGTGATGAGCTGTGCGTGTGTGCGTGTGTGTGTGTGAGTGTGTGTGCGCGTGCGTGTGTGTGTGTTGAAGGTCTTTCAAATGTTGATGTGTGTGTGTGTGTCTGTAACACCTCTCTCCCCCCCTCCCCCCCCCCCCCTCCAGGAAGCGGCTGCGCCCCGACGGGCCCCCCGGCAGGGGGCGGTCCCGAGACCTCAGCCCGCGGTTAGCCGCACGGCGTCGGCCCAGCCGCTCCCCGCTGCGGCGGCGTTCCCCGTCTCCGCGGCGACGCCTCTCCCCCCGCAGGCGGAGCCGGTCTCCCCTGAGACACAGGTGAGAGCACAACAGGCTCGCACACCCCCCCCCCCCCCCCCCCAAGCCCCCCCGGGGCTCACAGACAAACCTCTCATTAGGCTCTAGCCGCCAGGATCGGGAGGGGTGTGATTGTTGGCGTTGTTTATTATTAGCCCCCCGTTGCCACATGTGTAACTTTGATTCCCAACTGTCGCATATCACATCCCATAATGAACTGTTTGTTACTGTTACGGTTATTTGGTTACTGTTGGTTGGGATGTGTGTCAGAGGGAGCAGAGCTTCTGTTTACGCTTTAAGGCGCTACTTTCAAGCGGGTTCGGTCACGCCGGTCATGTGGCCGCTGTGAACCCAATAGCTACGCTGGTCATCGCCACCACTGTTTCTGATTGGCTTGAATTGCGGCCATGTGACATGTTTACCCTCGCTAGAATAGCACGACAGGGTAACATGTGATTACTATAGCATGACATCACGCTGTACCCTTTTTCCATATGAAGGGTTTTCGTTAAACGCACAAAAAAATGCAGGTCGCTTGACTCCCCCCCCCCCCCAAAGCCGATTCACAGGCACGCCTTTCAGGTTGTCTTCTGGAGTCAACGCCACAAACGGCAGAATCCCGGGCTACAAAAGTGTAGGAGGCAGCGGGGAGGCCTGTGTAAACACGTGTGGGTTTCTCCCCTGACCACGTCTGTTTTGTTGTTGGTTTGTTGTTGTTCTCTGTGCTGCCACTGTGTTGAAAACCACAAACCGCGCCGCCGTTGTGACCAATGCTTTCAGTGGAGGTAACCTGTGCCCCCCCCGATCACAGACTATGTCCACTGTCACATTGACGTTATGAAATCAGTCAGACGCCTCCGCACGCAAACGACGGCCCCCTACTGTCGCTCGCCCTCCCTCCCCCCTCCCGGAGTCAAAACATCAAAAACGGGGTGAAAAGGGGTTAACATTAGCGCGTCCCGCCGGGGTGTCTCGTTTCCGTCACCGCCGCTCGCCGCTGGAGTTAAGACGACCGCAGGGTCATCTGTCCCGGGACTGAATGGAGATTGTAACCTCAGCCGCTCAAGACTCCAGCCACATGATGGCGGGTGTCAGTGGGTGTTTTGTCCAGCGCGGTCAGTGCCCTCCCACCTCGCTAGTGTTTTAGAAGACGGCCGTCTCCCAGAGTGCGGTGGTTGACCCGGTGTGTGTGTGTGTGTGTGTTTGTGTGTGTGTGTGTGTGTGTGTGTCTCCGTGTGTCCGTGTGTCCGTCCCCGGGGCGTCCCGCAGGTCGGACGAGAGGGACCGCTACGGCCGGCCCAGGCAGTACCGCCGCTCCTTCTCCAGGGAGCGCGAGAGGAGGAGGAGGCGGAGCCGCGACGAGGACAAGTTCAAGGGCAGCCTGTCGGAGGGCATGAAGGTGGACCAGGAGTCCTCCGGGGAGGACGTGTGAGTACCCACGATGCACCTGGCCGAGGGCGGGACCTGTCGTGCAAAAGGAAATACTGTTGCAATACAAACATGTTTCCTTGGTCACTCACTGAATACCCTTATTTAGAGGGTTCCCAAATTGGGGGGGGGGGGGGGGAGTACAGATATGATTTGCAGAAAGTGAAGGGAAAAAAAATCATATTCAGCAGGAGGAAAGCTGAATATGATTTGTACCCTCCAGCTGAGCTGGAAGATACATTTGTAGGCCGCTTTTATAACCGTCTACGTCTTTGTAAAGTGGGCCGATCGAGGAAAACATCTGGATGTTTAAGTGGACTTGTGAGAGAGCAGCTATTGGAATGCACCCCAGGTGTTGAATGAACATTGTTGAATTGCAATATTATTCATGATCCTGTCTAGTGGGATGACTGCTGAGTGCTAACGTGTGTGAATGTCTGTACAGGCTGGATGACTTTGAAGGTGAGGAGGTGGATGAAGAGGCTCTCATTGAACAGCGACGTCAGCAGCGACTGGCCATCGTCCAGGTCTGTCACTACCCACTGCCTCCTCATGTCGCTGCCCAGCATCCTCGCTCAGGAGATGCCGTTTCCCACAATAGGGAGCAGAATAATTCTTCATCTACTCCATATATTCACAACTGTATCTTTTTATAATGCAACAGCTTAATTCGGAATTTTGGACATGCATACATACTTACACTCATTTCCAAGTTAGCCTGTGTGTAATTTTTCATTGGAGACGTTTTCAACACATTTAATTCAGTTCGCTGGTGCTAGGCTAGCGCAAGTCAACGGTTTCGGCTAGCCTGCTAATAAAAACAGTCTTACCCACTCCACAGTACGCCGAGGCAAATAAATGATCACGCCAGACTATCGATGTGAATGTCTGTGTTGATAGAATAATGTCAGAAATGAAACTAACCCCGCATCGTGTGAATCATCGCATTTTGAGGGACTAGTTTCTGCCGGTGGCCTGGGTAATATCAGTCCGCCGCTGCCGTGGTCTATACTACCACTAAGTATAACGCTGCTGAGACACAAGTCCCTCAAAATGCAATGCCATGCAAGGTTGATACCTTCCAGGGTTGGAACTGCCCCCCTTTTACAGACGACGCCATACATGATCCGTACACTGTGTACATAACAGTCACTGTCCTGTTGGGCTCCAGAAATACAAGCTGGGGCCGGACGAGGGCGCGGTGGCGTCGGAGCCCAGCAGCCCCCAGAGCAGCACGCGCAGCCGCTCGCCGTCGCCCGACGACATCCTGGAGCGCGTGGCGGCCGACGTCAAGGAGTACGAGCGCGAGAACCTCAACACGTTCGAGGCCAGCATCAAGGCCAAGCACAACCTCATCGCCCAGGAGAAAGACGGTAATGAGCCGCCGCGGCTGCCCGTCGCCATGCCGATTGATTGCCCGTTCGTGCGTGCGTGCGTGTGTGTGTGTGTGCGTTTTAACCGGGGTGCTGCAGCGCTCCTGGTCATCGAGAGTTGCCCGCTGTGTCGTGGTACTCGTCGTTGTCTGTGCGCGGACATGGGGAGGGAGGGTGGTCTAGCGTGATCAGAAATGGGTGCAATCCCACCATCATTTCTGCCTGCCGTTGAGCAAGGCATTGTTTTTGTATTCAATGTGAGCGATTTGGCGGAAATTTGGTTACGCTCCAAAAAATGTGATGTCTGCCTAATGTGTTTTTGCACTCGGGTCATGTCATAATCAGAGTAACCTGTATCAGCTAATTGACTGAGCCACACATTTCTCTACGTATAGAAACGGGCAGACTGGTTCCAATGGTTGCCTTATCGATGATCAATCTCTTGATTATTGATAAGTCTGTCAAGTAACGTCTGTCGAGTATGAAAAGGGGAACATGGTGTACACCAGTAGGATACTAATAGGTTAAATGCAAAGCACTCTTTCCCAATCACACCCAGGTCTCTCACGGGCTACTGTTCCACTGCTCGTCTCTGATTGGTGGAGAGGGGGAGCGGCCATGTGACTCTTGTTCCCTCTGTTGTCGGTGTGTTCATTCAGTTGCTGGCTTGTAGTCCAGGTCTGGGGCGCTCTCTGCCCCTCACACCCCCCCTCCCCCTCCACTGCCAGCATGTAGTGGTCTCTCACGCGTATGTGAACCCCCACACCATGTTCTCTTCTGCATCTGTGCTTTACAACTCCGGGTACGCGCCGCCGAGACTGACCTCCATACCCCGCCCCCCCCACCCTCCTCTGTGTGTCTCCCCCAGGGGCCAACCCGAAGAAGCCCTCCGCCCCGGATATGTTCACCGAGTCCGATGACATGTTCGCCGCCGACTTTGACGTGAGTTCCCCCCCCCCACTGCGTGTGACTCTCTCAAGTGTTAGCCAGTAGGATGCGTTGGTAGTGTTACATTTACATTTAGGGCATTTAGCAGACGCTTTTATCCAAAGCGACTTACAAAGACTACATTTGTCATAAGAAGGTGAAACATTTCATTGCTGCTAATACAGTAAGAAAGTCAACCAGAACTAGTTTCAAGCATTTCAATTGCTAGGTTAACCATTGCTAGTATACAAATAGTGTTGACCTGAGCGACGGCATGTGATCACGCGCGCTGACGTGCATTGACTGTTGACGGCCGTCCCGTGTGCAGAGCGCCAGGATGCGTGCGGCGGGCGTGGGGAAGGACTTCAAGGAGAACCCCAACCTCCGGGACAACTGGACCGACGCGGAGGGCTACTACCGTACGTCGGCCCGGCACGCGGGTTCATGCGGTCCGCGGGTCACCAGGACCCGACCGACCCGATGTTGTGACGGGACACCCTGATTTCCTAATCTAGTGAATGCTAACACCCGATCCTAATGTTACACTGTGTGTGTGTGTGTGTGTGTGTGTGTGTGTGTGTGTGTGTGTGTGTGTGTGTGTGTGTGTGTGTGTGTGTGTGTGTGTGTGTGTGTGTGTGTGTGTGTGTGTGTGTGTGTGTGTGTGCAGGTGTGAACATCGGGGAGACGCTGGACAAGCGCTACGACGTGTACGGCTACACGGGCCAGGGCGTGTTCAGCAACGTGATCCGAGCCCGAGACACTGCCCGCGCCGGCCAGGAGGTGGCAGTCAAGATCATCCGCAACAACGAGCTCATGTAAGTTGGGGCTTTACGGACGTACTTCTCAAAGCGCTATGACTCAGGACTTTAGCATTTAGAACTTATTCATTTAGAATTCAGCAATTTAGTACTTTACAATTCAGAACTGTGCAATTCAGAACTTTAATATTCTGCACTTCAAAATTCTGAACATTCTTATTTGGAACATCACATTTTCGAACTTCACTTTTCAGAACTTTTAATTTAGGCATTTATAATTTGTAACTTAATAATTTAGAACTTCACAATTTAGAACTTTACATCTCAGAACTTTATAATAAAGACATTTATAACTGAGAACTTTACCATTCAATTTAAAATTTTACATTTCAGAACATTATAATGTAGACATTTGTATTTTGAACTTCACAATTTAGAACTTAAATTTCAGAGAGAGTTCACGAAATTCCCTTCAATTTAGCTCTTTAATACCACATGACAGTAGCTTAGTGTGTGTGTGAGTCACATTAGAAACTATGAAGTTGAAAGTCGTTAAATATTCTACAATAAATGAACATTTCCAATCATGTAAGTAGTAGACAGTGACTACAGAGGATACAGAGATTGAGGGGCAGTAGGGGGCGAGGGTTAGACCTGATAATATAGTGTGTTTTTCACCGGCCGGTTCCTCTGGTCCACAGGCAGAAGACTGGTCTCAAGGAGCTGGAGTTCCTGAAGAAGCTGAACGACGCAGACCCGGATGACAAGTTCCACTGCCTACGTCTCTTCAGGCACTTCTACCACAAGCAGCATCTCTGCCTGGTCTTCGAACCCCTCAGGTACACAATGGCGTCCCTCCTGATGCATGATCCAAGCTCCGCGACAGCCAGCAGGTCACTGACTAGTGTGACTCGCTGTAGTTTTTGTCACATCATAGTACATGAGTGAAACACACCATCTAGAAACAATGGTTTCTGCTTTGTGTTGCCTCAAAAAGCATTGCTTTGATTGGCCATCAGAGTCAGAGCCGTACATTTGCCGTAAAGGGGCATTTAGTAGACGCTTTTGTCCAAACTTACAATCAGTACATTTGTGGGGTTTGACACATGGCCAGTTGGAGGAGGGGGATCGAGGGCCTCGAACCGCCAACCCTACGGTTAGTGGACGACCCACTCTGTCCACCCGCTCTACCCACTGAGCTACTGCCGCCAGTATTAGCCGTATTAGAGTGCCTGCTCCCTGGTTTGGTTCGTAGGCTGTGGTTACTTGGTTCGCCGTCAGCTCGGTACCTGACACACTGTCTCCCGTTGCAGCATGAACCTGCGGGAGGTCCTGAAGAAGTACGGTAAGGACGTGGGTCTCCACATCAAGGCGGTCCGCTCCTACAGCCAGCAGCTCTTCCTGGCCCTCAAGCTCCTCAAGAGATGCAACATCCTCCACGCGGACATCAAGCCCGACAACATCCTCGTATGAGCCGTCACCCTCGCATCACATTGGCACTATGTTATATCCCTCCGCATTACATCACATTCTATTACATCACTTTAGCACTATCGTCTATAACGTTGCATTTCATCACATTATGTTAAATCACATTAGCACTATTGTGTAGCATTACATTTTGTCACCTCATATTACATCACATAAGCACTATATTATATAACGTTACATGACATATGTTACATTAGCACTATGTTATTTAACATTGCGTTACATCACATACTATGCACATTAGCAATACATTACATAAAATCACATGCCCACTACATGATAATACACACATCACATCACTTCAGCTAAGCACCATACAACGTCACATCATGTTGCTCTACCACGATGACGTCGTTTTTCACAGATGACATCACATGAGCACTACACCCGGTAACGTCACCCCGTGTCGCCCCAGGTGAACGAGTCCAAGACCATCCTGAAGCTGTGTGACTTTGGCTCCGCGTCCCACGTGGCCGACAACGACATCACTCCCTACCTGGTCAGCAGGTTCTACCGAGCACCCGAGATCAGTAGGTTCAACGGCTTCTCGTTGCCATGGTTACCTCCCGGCTGGATTCCGGGGCCACTGTATGTGTCTTTGTTCCAGATATAGATGGGGGAATTTAGTGACTTCCTGTATTCTCATAGTTGTGTCATAGTTGTGTCATAGTTGTGCCGTATGACTATAGTAATGTATGTGACTATAGGAATATAGGTACCTATAGTAATGTATGTGATGATAGTAATGTATGTACCTATAGTAATGTACATACCTATAGTAATGTACATAACTATAGTAATGTATGTAACTATAGTAATGTATGTAACTATAGTAATGTATGTAACTATAGTAATCTCTGTAACTGTACTTCTGTACTCCAGTCATAGGGAAGCCGTATGACTACGGTATTGACATGTGGTCGGTGGGCTGCACGCTATATGAACTCTACACCGGCAAGATCCTGCTGCCCGGCTCTTCCAACAACCACATGATCAAGTTGGCCATGGACCTGAAGGGCAAGATGCCCAACAAGGTACCTCGCGGCCACCCTCAACCCCAGCCGCTACCGCCCTCCCAACGCCCGTAGCTAAGCTACAGAGCCGCGGCTCTGCAGGCCTGACAGCCATGACTCCGGCATATACCTCTGCAATATGAATCAGATGTACGTGATGTTAATTAACGATGTTAACGATACAAATCAACAGTTGCACGTGTACGTGTGTGAACACGTGCACGTGGAAGTCTACTGTTTTTTTAAATTATTTTCTAAACTTACAATTATGCAAATTTAATGGGGGGGAACTAAGCCGTGCAGAGTTTGGCTTCGCCCTGGTCGTTTCCGCACGGCGCTCCAAATGAGCAGGTCTGCCTTGACTCCACCCGACCCCCCCCTCCCCCCCCCCCCGCGCGCGGCACCGCTCCTCCTGTTGCATCATGGTCTTTGTGTTCCTCCGTCAGTCTGGCTGACGCAACGGCTGTTGTTTCCCTCCTCAGATGATCCGCAAGGGCCTCTTCAAAGACCAGCACTTCGACCAGAACCTCAACTTCCTCTACATCGAGGTGGACAAAGTCACCGAGCGGGTAAGTCTGCCGCCGCCGCCGCCGCTGACGACTTTGGGTCGGGACAGGAAGTTGCCACATCTGCCTTGCAAATGTCTTGGCGAAGGAAAAAAAAAAGTTGCATGCTTTGTCGTTATTTGAAGGTCGGCTTAAAAAGAGAAAAAGAGATAACATTTTATTTATTTATTTGCTTATTTATTTATTTATTTGTTTGCTGGTACTTTTTATACTGCAAAAACTACTTAGTCACTTGGCAGTAGATAACTTTCTTGGTTCCCTGATAATCACACACACACTTCTCTTCCCCCCCCCCCCCCCCCCCGTATTCCACCCTCCTCTCCCCCAGGAAAAGGTGACGGTGATGTCCACCATCAACCCCACCAAGGACATCCTGGTGGACATGGTGGGCTTCCAGCGGCTGCCGGAGGACCAGCGGAAGAAGGTGATGCAGCTGAAGGACCTGCTGGACGCCACCCTGATGCTGGACCCGGCCAAGCGCATCAGCATCAACCAGGCCCTGCAGCACCCCTTCATCCAGGAGAAGATCTAGAGGAGGCCGCTCCCCCAGAGACCCCCCCCCCCCCCCCGCTGAGCTCCGTCAGGAGGGCTGACTGTCACAAAGGACCCTAACGGGAGGGTCTGAACCTCATGATGGGGTTCTGTTTTGTTTTTTATCTTTTTTTTTTTTTTTTTAAGTTTGGTCCAAGCAGACACAAGCTCCTTTTTTTTTGTTGTACGGTCATTGTCGGGGAAAAACACTCGCGCAGGATGTGTTTTTTTTTGGTGTTTTTTTTGTTTCTGTGGTTTAGTTGTGGTCCACCTTCTGCCCCCCCCCCCCCCCCCCCCAAGGCCCGGACGGGTTCTCTGTTCAGCTGGCATTGAAGTGACTGACGACGCTCAAAGAAATCAAGAGAAATTCCTGTAAATATGTCCATGAGTTCTCAATCGAGGCATCCGCCACTCTAGTTTAATTTTATTTTCATAATGATTGTTTTCGTTGTCCCTAGTTCGCAGAGGTTGGAATCGGCACGTTTCTTTTTTTCTTTTTTCTTTTTTATGAAATTTTGATTTGGACCCCTGTTGTTCAACGCGATGCATGTTTCTGAATGTGCTCAATGTGTTGTGTGGTGCAGGCCTGTGTAAAATACTGCGTGTGCGTGTGTCTGCGTGTGTGTGTCTGGATCTCTGCCTTTCTATCCCATGCGACCATAGACGTCTCCGCCCCATTTCCCCCCCCCCCCTGCCAATAATCGACGACACAACCGTTGTGATGCGTTGAAGGAACAAGGATGCACGCATCGCCAGAAGGACTCCATTTCCCAGGATGCCGGCTGTTCTGAAAGGCTCCCACCTGAAAAGAAAACTTTATGAATACGAACCAAAACTTTACTCATCAAATCGCCGTCTGGTGAAACCCGGCATTGCAGTGTTTTTTTTTTGTTGTTGTTTTTTTAACTCTCGATTGGTTGTAAAATGGTACCGGTTGATGACGGTGGTCATAAAAGGATGTCGTCGAACCATAGTCTGTTTGGTTTTTAAGAAAAATGGGAATTGTAAGGCACTGCTTGGTGCTGTCCACGGGTTCTGATCTCACCGTTTGGTTTCTCTTCAGTGCAGTCGCTCTATCGGGGCCACGCTGGCTGACCCTCCGTCACACACTGTTGTATATATTCCATTGTTGCCATCCTTGTCATGTTTTGATTTATTTTCCATTAAGTGGTTTAAACAATCTTGTGATTTGAATAAAGAATAGTTGTGAAACAGCTGATAAAAAAAAAAATGACACACCTCAGTGTAACACAACTTTTAGTAATAAAATATTTCATATTCTATACCAAAAGTCCTCATCCTGTCGTTTTGTGTCATCTTTGGCTCATTCTGTGAGTAATGTGACCTGATGGAAAAAAAAAAAACTATGCAGTCCAACTATCTACATTTCGAATATAAAGTGCATTATGATTATATGAATAATGATGTTGTTTTTTTCATTTTATCATTCCCTTCAACTTTAAGTTGATGTTCCCTAACGCGGAGGTTGTGAAACAGTTTGTGTATAGTGCTAAACATCTCAGAACAGGTGAAACGGGTTAAAGGTGTTTGTGTGTGTGTGAGACTGACTGACGTGCAGCCCTCAGAGCATCAAAGATGCAGAGGAGCCCTTCACGCACCCAGCAGCGTTTCTAAAGCTCCTCTCGGCGGGGAGGAAAAACCCGAGGGGGAAGAAAATTCGTTCAGACGGTGGCCTTCATTTTAGCACACAGCTTCTTGCACATCGCTTTCCAAATCTCCTGCTAATGGACACTCGCAGAGAAAATAATCCAAGTCTTATGTCAGTGAAAGCCCAAATGATGCAAGGCCTGTGTCTGTTTGCGTTGACAGCAGTGAAGGTCTAGTGATGGGTGCAGATGGCCTGTCAAGGTAAATAACCAGATAGCCGTGCATGAAATGCAGGCCAGAGTGAAATGCCTGGCAAAGAGGACACCATTGACGACCCAAGAAGCATATTCCTTGAATATCACGTCAACAGCTCACTTTCATCATACAACAACAAACTGGAATTTTGGCTCGGTAGGCCTATACAACTTAAAATCAGTTGTGCGTGTTTGAAAACGGTTGAATTTTGTCTCAAAAGTTGGTTGATATTCTGAACCCGGCGTGCAGTACCACTGTCAGTTCTGATAGTGACCAGTAGAGAGCAGGAAAGACCAACAATTTTGTGGATACAGTCCGGATACATATACGGAGAACAACTTTCATTTGTGTATTTGACGTGTATTAGTAGGCCTTCTGGAATTGAAGACGATTTTAGTCAGAATATTTGTCATATTTGCCCTCATGGTTTGATTATTTGTATTTTTAGTTAGCCTGTTTATCAGGTTTGATTCAGCTTGGTTTTACCATTTAATTGATGGAACTGTACGTCTTCAAGGCTTTTCTGAAATGGGAATCTTTTACTTTTTTTGTATTTTTTAGGGGAGGTATTTGGTGACAATTTGGTAAGCCAAACGTTTTGGTCATCATATCATCCTCATGTTATGTACCATTATTATAATAATATAAGAGTAATTTCAGGGTATTACATTTCAGGAAATGACCATTACCATATGCTCTTAAACAAATAGGGCAATGCTTGGACATTTAAAACATCAAATTATTAAATCCGTTGGTATTCAAATTGTAGACTTAATGTGTGAATTATGTTCCAAGCAGATTCATTCTAGAAGCAGTCTTAAATGTTTAACCTAAAGGTCTTATAGTTATTTAAAAACGGTCTGCCAATAGACTGCCAAAATGACTTTCAATAGATCAATTGTGGTCAACTATCTTGTGATTCAGACAAACCAAATTTAAGTTGGAGGGAATGATTCTGAAGAATGACAAACATTCTTACGAAGATATGTTTTTAGAAATTGTATATATTATATTTTACAGACAGCAGACTGTCCATAAAGTATCACACTGGCTCATAAAAATCTGACAAAAAAATAGCATGATTTGTCAAAATCTGTATTAAGTCGAGCTATGAACTCACATTTTGTGAGAAAATTAAATATTAAGAATTACCATATTTGTAGGTATGTTGTAAATAGGAACAACATATTAAATCCCACAAAAACAGTGTAAAGTCATATGGACAAATAGTAGAAATGCCTACCTATGCATGTTTGTATAAACATATCTTTGGTGGACTAGATTAATGTTTGCTGCTTGAGTGCCAAATAACATAAAATATCCTTGCCATAAATTCAATGTGTCGCCATGGAAGCCATATGAAACAGTCGACCTGCAGCAAAATTGCAAAAGATATGTTGTATTATTTGTTATAAAATGGTATTATTTGTTAATGGGTGCCCCAAATACTTTTGCCCAGGGCCCCCCAAAACCCTGAGACTGCCCAAGACAGATACTGAGTTAATTAATTTAAAAAAAAAAGGTCCAATTCGGACTAAATTAAGAAACGGGATACGCAAGTAAAAATGTCCTTTTATTTTTTTTTATTAAAACCATACAAACATTTGTAGTCAGTTATAAAAGGTTGGAGTGTGTTTTGTGGCAGGGGCGCCGAG
This sequence comes from Urophycis tenuis, assembly GCA_036785325.1. Lineage (NCBI taxonomy): Eukaryota > Metazoa > Chordata > Actinopteri > Gadiformes > Phycidae > Urophycis > Urophycis tenuis. The sequence continues at coordinate 8,424,874 of JAXIVH010000009.1, forward strand.
TCTCGTCTCATTGGCCCCCTGACCCATCGCATCATAACCCCTGCTAAACCTACACAAAGAGTAATGTATTTACACATTTATAGATATTTATAAAATAAGACAATACACATGAAAAAAAAATTATAATAAAAAAGTAAAAGAATGCTTTTTCGCAAACCATGACTCTCTGATAGTCAGTAATTGCCGAATGTAGTTTTGTCAGGTCTCACAAGACACTTAAAATGGTTGTTATTTTTTTTGTTCTATAATTCATTGGCAACAGAAGATTGGCAGTGTTAGTTCTCTTTTTAAACAGGCAGTTATAAGGCACACACCTCAATTTGCTTCCCTCCTGTAAAAGGAATACGTTTCTGCTCTCAAAAACCCGAAACAAAAAGACAACAAAAAAACAAAAAACAAATGGAGAAAAAGTACCGAAAACATATTAAACAAATTGTACCCCATTCCATGGATGCCCAACCGCTTCACACGCTGAACGTTTCATACATTGTGCGCCGGCCCCTAGCCAATGCTAACACTGTTTCTTGCTAACGTGCACACGCGGTGCACACGCCTTTCTTAAAGAGCTTTGGAGAAAATAATATTTTCTATACAGTACGTCATCATATTCACCAGCACAAGAGGCAAGTTCATGGTATACGGAACATTAAAAACGTAACGAAAACAGAAAACGGAGAAAAAAAGAAAAAATAAAGAAACGTAAATGCTAGCTGTATTAGCGTAAGTAAAGCACCAAATGGGACAACGTGTCGTCAACGTGTAAAAAAAAAGAAAAGAAAAATCACATCACCTCCAAAATGCAATCAAACGTCAACATTCAGTTATGTCTAACAGAATATAAAAGGGGTTTATACAGCGGTAAGTACCTTAGCGGACTAACTAAAACCAAGCCGTTCAATATCGACGAGTAGAATATACTTGCGGTTCCGGTGATTTCTAAGACTTTGTCTTTTTTATATGATTTATTTTTTCAGAACCATGAATGTACTGAGATACCGTTAAACACACATCACTCATTAAGACCCGATAGAACTATAGAAACATTAAGATTCAAAGATCCGTCAAAGTAACAATACAAACGAAAGGACGATCGATGTAAATATATACCACTTATCAAAAGAAACCGTGACGTCCAAAGTCCACTGACCTAATGTCTCTCGAGGAGATTTGACGCAAATTAAAGGCTTGGTACCTGTCAGCACAAAATGAAGAGTTAAGTTGGCACATGGGCTAGTCTATGTACTTTATAAAGACGGCATTTATGTTAAACCTTGAATACATGCATTTATATCAACAGTGTGTACAGAGGGAAACGAAGCACAGATCAAAGTGAGGCTCACCGTCATGGCGTTATACAAAGGGATGGGCTTCCAAAAATAGCCTTCATTCCAATAAAAGGAATATAACTTTATTTACACGTACATTTGACACATCCCTTTTATTCTTTAAAATGGGGGATGTCTATTTTTTAATTTTACAAAATACATCTGGCCACCACAACCACGTCCAGAAACAATACATTTGAAATAACCGACACTTTTAAGTGTTTACATGTTCATCCTCGTCGTTTTTTTCTTTTTTTTTGTTCAAAAGTTCTTCACGTACACCAGAGGTTTTCCCTCCCTTTTTCATTTGACCAATGGGAGGAGGGAGAGGTCAGGTAGAGAGGGGGGGGGGGGGGGGTTAAGGGAGAGAGAGAGACTTAAGGGAGAGAGGGAGCTACTGCATGATGGCCAGGTACATGCTCTCCTCGGCGAGGCTGGTGAGGAGCGAGCTCATGTCTCCGATCGCCATGTTGTTGTGACCCCCGGGGGTGACCGCGGCGGCCCCACCGCCAGCGCCGCCGCCGCCATGGAAAGTGGCGGAGGCCCGCGGTGTGGTCAGCCGAGACGACGTACGGGAGAGACCCTGGAAGATGGAGGGGCTGATGACGCCCGACACCAGGCTGCCCTGGTCGTAGCCGTCCTCCAGCATGGCGCCAAAGTCCAGGCTCACCACCTCGTCCAGCTCGCTGGAAACGCCGCCGCCGCCACCGCCGTCGCCGCCATGCACCGTGCTCGTGACCTGGTCCGACCCCGGGGAGAGGAGGCCCTCGCCGCCATCTTGGTCCACCGACGGAGACATGGCGTCCAACAAGCCCTGGTCCCGCGGCACTCCGGGGAAGGTGGAGCTCTTCAGGCGGTCCGTCTCGAAGCACAGAGACTCGTCGAAGCCCTGCGGCAGGTAGCCGGTGTCCGGGGCCTCCAGCTTCAACCCGGACACCTGGTGGGCCAGGGAGCAGTGGTTCCCAGCCCTCTGCTCCTTGGCGCCCCTCTCTGGGTCGAGGTAATGCTGGGCCCGGCCCGGGTTCCTGTACCCACCGAGAGGTGCCGGCCGATGGGTCGCAGGGTCGTGGGAGGGTAAGGTGGGTGGAACGTTGTCCATGGAGGAGCGGCTCAGGAGAAGGTTACTGCCTATCTGGCAGGAGGCACGGCTGTTCTGGTTCTGCTGGAAATGTCCCTGGTTCTGGGCCTGCTGTCTGTAGCCCGGGGGAATCGGCCCGCTGGCGATCTGGGAGAAGTCGGGCCTGGCGCCGTAGGTCTGCGCGTGGACACGACCGCCTCCCCTCGTCGTCTGCATGCAGGAGTTGGCGGCAGGGGTCTCCAGCTTCATGGCGGGGTTGACCATGCAGGCGTTCTGAAAGTCCCTGGAGCTCTGCTGCTGCACCACCATGTTGCTAAACCTGCCGAAGGCAGCCGGTGGCGGCGGGGCCGGGGCGTGGCTGACGCCGTTACGGTGTCCCTGCCACCTCCCACACTGCTGGGCCTGCTGCTCCTGCTTCTGGGGCGGGCTCATGGCCGAACCGGAGCTCACCTCGTTCCACTGGATGGGCAGCCTGCTGGGGCTCGCCCTCTCGGACGCCCTCTGCTGCTGGTGCTGCTGCTGCTGCTGCTGCTGCAGATCCTGGAGTTCGGGATGGTGCCCGGGGTAAAAGAGGTCCGATCCCTGGATGGGCTCCACGTCCAACGGAGCGGCCTGGGGGACGACGTCCCCGTGGGGGTGGGACTCTCCCTGGGCGTTGCACCTCAGGTACTGCAGCAGGTCGTCCGGCAGCATGTCCTCGTCCGGCAGCAGGAGGCCGCAGTCCCCGTCCACCTCCATGGCCTCCAGGGCCTCCAGGGCCGAGTGCTCGGCGATGCTGGGGCCGCAGGGCGAGTGCTGGAGCCCCCGCTGGTGCGGGTTCCCGTCGGGCCGCGCCGCCGGGTTCTGCGGGACGAAGCCGTGGCCGGCCGGGTGCTGGGACAGCGGAGGCAGGGGGTGCAGGGCGTTGAGGCTGCTGAAGCGCTGCACTTGGGGCAGACCCAGGAGCGGGTCCGCACCCTGCGAGCGCACCGGGTCGCTGGCCCTCCTGATGCTCTGTCCCAGACCCTCTCCCGGGTAGAAGACCCTCCTGCGGGAGCCGCAGTGTCCCGAGTAGCCGCCCGCATCCGCGTACCCGTTGGCGTAGCCGTTGGAGCCGTCGCTGCATCGCCGCGGTCTGACCAGCGGGGGCAGGGCGTGGTTGGCGCCGGCCCCCTCCTCCGCCACCACCGCGCACGTCTTCAGGCTCATGCGCTCCATGTTGGGGAGCGGCGTCGGGGGCGGGCCCCCCGTGGCGGCCGCGTACCGGGCCTTCAGGTGGTAGTGCTGGGCCGGGGTGAGGCTCAGCATGCCCCGCGACCCGCCTCCTCCTCCTCCTCCCCCCATACCGCACCCTCCCCCACCGAGACCCGCCCACATGGCGCCGCCAACGCCGCCGGACATCACGCCCCCCGCCCCCCCGCCGCCACCCCCGCCCTGGCTGGCCTCGCTGGAGCGGCGTGACGCGTCCGTGGAGATGGGGTCGTAGGAGTCCGTGGCGCTGAGGTTGTGCAGGCGGCGGTGGTGGCGGGCGGCGGCGGAGGCCACGCCCCCCTCGCTCTGCGACGCCTGGCTGGAGCGCCGGCTGGAGAAGCACGGGGAGATGCCCGAGGAGCGCCGGCTGCCGCTCAGGTAGGCGGAGCTGGCGGCCGAGCTGTTGGCGCTGTCGCGGCGCTCGCGCAGCAGCTGCAGCACGGTGAGCTCGGGCTCCGGGCGGGGGGCCGGCGGAGGGGCGGAGACCTCCCACGGCCTATCCGGACAGGATCCTGCGGGGGGAGGGGGTGGAGAAGGGGCGACAGTCAGTACTGTACACGGAAAAGTTAAAATGGTCCAAAAGGTTCAGCATTCCGCATCAACTGACCCCCAAACACTCGGGGTCTTAGCTCGTGTCTGTCTGCCTTACACTAACTCTATTCAGTAACGTATAGATTAATACCTGAGTTAACATTAGTAAACCCGGAACACCACTAGTAAATGATGAGTAGACCATGAGTAGACTGTTAATTAACCAGGTAACTGTTAGTTAATTAACAGTTCCTTCTTACTGTATTAACTAATTGACATTTACATTTAGGGCGTTTAGCAGACACTTTTATCCAAAATGACTTATAAAGAGTACATTTATCATAAGAAGGTGAAACATTTCATTGCTAATACAGTAAGAAAGTCAACCAGTACAAGTTTCAAGTATTTCAATTGCTAGGCTAACCCTTGCTAGTATACAACATCTCTGACTAACTCTGTGACTCTCCGACTAACTAATGTTAGTTAGTGGTAAACTATCGTCCTCGTGTGGTGAAGCCAGTTGCTCTGGACTCACCCTTCCCCAGGATGTGTGGCAGCGAGGGGCCTCTGGGGGGCGGTGTGGGGGACAGGGACCCCAGCCTGGCCAGACTCCCGTTCACCTGCTTCAGCCGCTCCATCTTCAGGTGCTCCATCCAGCGCAGCGGGCGGCCCACGCCGCGCCGCGCCTGCACGCCCAGCGTCACCGTGGAGACCGCGCCGTCCATGATGGGCGCCGGCCCCCGCTCCTCCTCCTCGTCCTCGTCCTCCTCCCCCTCGTCCTCGTCGTCCTCGTCTTCCCCCCGGATCCCCTCCTCCGCCGCCGCCGCCACCGCCGCCGCTAGCCCCGCCCCCGGTGAGCGTCCGGCGCTCACAGTAGGGTGGAGTCCACGGCCGGAGAGGGACTGCTCACCGCATGAAGACTCACCGCCAGGGCTTGGCTGAGACGCCTGGGGGGGGGGGGGGGGGGAGAGGGGGAGGGAGGGAGAGAAGGGAGAGAGGGAGGCAGGGGAGACGTTAGCGGTCGCTAACGTGACTGGTGCTGCAGTGTGACGATGCGCAGTGCAGTCGCCACATCGCTACGTCGTCACATCGTTAAAGAGCAGGTGAGGGTTTGGTGCAATGGTGACTGGAAATTGGGGTTCGAACCCAGAACCCTTTGGGGTGGGGTAGGCCAACGCCGTCACCCCGGATGCTGTTCACCATTCGGAGGGCTTTGCGTTCACAGGCAGGTAATTGCATTTCAGACAAGACATGGAAATGACAAACACGAAAATGACGATTTTAGATAATAATTTCAAACGGAAATGTACAAATAAATGTATACCAATGAGATACCACGCCTCTGTGTTTCCACATATCTCGCCCGCGGGGCCGAGGCATCGTATCTCATGCACCGTACGGTGGGACCAGACACATCAGCCGCATGAATAATGGGTGAGAGGGTGGTGCATGCAGGAGGTGAGGAAGGAGGTGAGGAAGGAGGTGAGGACGGGGTTGGAGAGAGAGTTAGTGGAGAAGGTCCTATCTCACCTGATCACCCACTGTCCATAGAAAGAGGGGGAGGAGTTAGAAGCCCAAGAGAATAGAAGAACACATTAACCTATTAGCAGAGGTCACAGTCACACACTCACTCAGACACACACATACACACACACGCACGCACACGCACACAAAGTATTGCTGGCTCTCACGCACACACACACACACGCGCACAGTTAGTGGTGGAAGTACGTATAAAGGTCAGCAAAGTGTTTCTGTTAAGCGACTACTGTTAGCGGTCAGGACAGTGCACTCGGGAAGCAAGCAGGTGTGTGTGGGGGGGGGTTAAAAACATGTTCATCTATTTTCAGCGTGTATTTAAAAGTATGATCTAACGTAACGCCGGCAC
>JAXIVH010000009.1:8435925-8438669 GCA_036785325.1 Urophycis tenuis
CTGAATACATACTAAAATGTATAAACTAGGAGGTGAATGGAGGAAGCACCGCAGGATGGATTTAGTGGGCAGTAGAGCACAAGGGACATAGAGGCTAGTAATGTATAAATACACACACACACACACACACACACACACACACACACACACACACACACACACACACATATAGACACACACACACACATACAGACACACACATACAGACACACACACACACACAAACACACACACAAACACACACACACACACACACACACACACACACACACACACACACACACACACACATATACAGACACCAGCTCATCAGAATCAGTTAGGGCGACACTTTAGCCACAGTGTGAATATAGGTGTGTGTCAGTGTGTGTGACACACTGACACACACACAGACACGAATACACACACACACACACACACACACACACACACATACACGCATAGACACACATACACACACACACACACACACACACACACACACACAGACAGACACACACACAGAGACACACACACACACACACACATACAGACAGACAGACAGACTCACAGAGACACACACACACACACACATACAGACAAACACAAACACACACACACACACAACTTCCGCCAGCCTCCCACCACAACACCTCCCTAAACCTAAACGTCTTACCATTTTTATACTCTCTTTAAAACCAATCTCCCGTTTTAAGAAAATAAGAACCTTATCTTTCCCTGTTTTCCAAACACGGCGAAGACGGAGCGGGAGAACAAACTGTAATCCCGGGGCCGCGGGGCCGGCCATGCGTGTGAACCCACATTACAGCCTACTGTAGTGCGTGTGTACGCCGCTATCACCACCGCACCCCCCCCCCCCCCCCCCCCTCTAAAGACCCCGTCTAAATGTCTCCTTATCGGGCCGCGGGATGCGGGACGCCGCCGCCGCCGCCGCCACGGCGCATTAGGATGCATGCGACGCCGCGCGTGAATACGCCGCCTGTTTACACGGCCGTTTCACTTAGCGGCCGGCGCCGCGGCGTGTTTAGCTTTTTTTATCAAACAACGGCTAATAAATCATACAGCACTTCTGTGATGTCAGCCCGCAGAGATGCTCTGAATGGGGAGATGGTGGAGGAGGGGGGGTGGGGGGGGGGGGGTTATTGTTGGAAGAGGGGACATCGGGTGAGGGGGAGAGAGAGAAGGTTGAGAGATGAGAGAGAGAGAGAGAGAGAGAGAGAGAGAGAGAGAGAGAGAGGCAAATCAGGATAGATTGAAGAGGAATAAGAGAGGGCAACGGAGGGGTAGGGGAGATGGGAGGGGGCGATGGCTGGGGAAGATGGGAGGGAAAGGGGGAGAGGGAGGGGAGAAGGCAAGGTAAAAAGAAAGTGAGAGTGAAGGAGAGGCAGGGAGATGCACGGCGAGACAAGGAGAGAGCGAAAGATACGGGGGGTTAAGAGAGGGTGAGAGCGGGTGAGAACATTTCAGACAGAGAGAGAGAGAGAGAGGAGAGAGAGGCAGCAAGAGATAAGAAGGGAAAATATGTGTGAGAGAGAGAGGTAGAGAGAGAGAGTGGGTGGGGGGGATGAGAGAGAGAGAGAGAGAGAGAGAGAGAGAGAGAGAGAGAGAGAGAGGGGGGGGGGGGGGGGGGTAGGGAGATTGAGAGGGTGAGTTAGTTAACGAGTGGGGGGAGGGGGGGGGGGTGCGGTACGGGTGAGAGTGCTGCAGCCTCAGTCGTCTCATCTTGGGGGGAAGATCTTCAGAGCGATAAGGTTCTGCTAATCCTCCTGATCAACTCCAACCAGCGTTCCACCAGCAGCCAGCAGGGAGGGGCCTTCTGAGCACTCCACCACCCCCATTATCCACCCCCCGATACTGGGGAGCCACACACAGCAACTTCACATGAGCCCCGCTAATGTGGCGCTAACTCCTTGCCAACATAACGCCGAGGCTAACAGTCACATCCACGTCCTGCTAATGCAGCTTACAGTCCAATCCACCTGCCTAGCATAGCGCTGTAGCTAACAGTCCCAACTACATCCTGCTACATCAGGGAGGGCTGAGGCTAACAGTCAGCTTTGCTAACGTAACACTATGGCACATGCCCATCATGTGCAGTCTATATATTTAAGGATTAATACTTTTATTTGACGATTTGGTAACACATGACAGTTGAAACTGTTTTTTTTTTTTTTTTTTGAATCAGTGATAATAATCTAAAACAGTGTATCCGGGCGGCAACAACAATGGCGTCTCATTTATTTGAAATAAATTGGACTCAATTTAAAATAACCATGGGATTATTTAATCTTCATGGCGATCTCAATGAAATGGAGATACGTATCTCTAAGAAACAAATCCTGATCTTAGAGCTGCCTCGGCCTCATTCTGCTTCCAATCTCATTTTGAACATCTACCTTTTCATTTCCCATAACTATTTGGAAAATTGTTTCTAAAACGGTTAATAAAATCAGTTACTGCCCAAGCAATATGTCTCTCAGGCTTGTAGGAAGCCAGAAAAAAAACACATGAAACAAACAACATCACTCGAGGGTGTTTCTGCTTTTATTCACTCCAAACCAAAACCAACCTTGTGGTTTACTCGACGTGTAACCATAGCAACACATCACCAAGATTTCAGGGTATTATGGGATATGGGAGTTATTGGCACCCTAATGCAGCCAACTGAAGAATAGAAGCTAAGAGGAGCGCTCCAACTCTGAGGGCTAAACTAGGTCTTATCTTTAAACGTCTTTCAGGGGAAG
>JAXIVH010000009.1:8441369-8483481 GCA_036785325.1 Urophycis tenuis
AACATAGGGGGGGAGGTGATGGAGGGGGTGAGGAGGATCGAGGGAGGAGGGGGGAGAGAGAGAGAGAGAGAGAGAGAGAACAAGAGAGAGCATAGGGGTGGGAACAAGCAGGCATCAGCGGGGTTAGCAGCTCTCGAAAGTATCTCATCAAAGAGCAGAAGGATCCAGGGGCTAGGGTCCCTGCCCTGGGGCGGGCAAGCAGCGCTCTCCCAAGAACACACTCCAAAGTAGGACTGGGAGAGCCAAAGCACACTTCAAAAGAACCCCGGGCAGCCGGAGCGGCTCTGAAGGAGCCGGTGTAGGGGAGCTCCTGGTCCCTTCCTGGGCCCTGCCTAAGCCCCTCCATCTCACCCCCAATTAGGGAGGAACCTCTGGTTGTTCCACACACCCTGGGTATCCCACCACCACCACCCTGGGTCTCTACCACCGCCACCCTGTGTCTCTACCACCACCCTGTGTCTTCACTACCACCGTGGGTCCACACCACCCGGAGGGGAGAGCTCCGCACAGTGGGCCTGGAAACCACCGGTTTTGTCCAGGGGTTTTGTGAAGACCCGGTGGTTTTGCAGGGACCCATGGTCTGGACCCTGTGCGTGTCTGTGTGTGTGTGTGTGTGTGTGTGTGTGTGTGTGTGTGTGTGTGTGTGTGTGTTGTTTGTGTGAGTGTGTCTGTGTGGTTGTGTGTGTGATTGTGTGTGTGTGTGTGTGTGTGTGTGTGTATGTGTGTGTTTGTGTGTGTGTGTGTGTGGTTGTGTGTTTGTGTGTGTGTGTGTGTGTGTGTGTGTGTGTGTGTGTGTGTGTGTTTGTTTGTGTGAGTGTGTCTGTGTGGTTGTGTGTGTGATTGTGTGTGTGTGTGTGTGTGTGTGTGTATGTGTGTGTTTGTGTGTGTGTGTGTGTGTGGTTGTGTGTTTGTGTGTGTGTGTGTGTGTGTGTGTGTGTGTGTGTGTGTGTGTGTGTGTGGTTGTGTGTGTGTGGTTGTGTGTGTGTGTTTATGCAGGCATGCAGGAAGAGACACAGGCAGATATAATGTTCTGTTACTCACGTAAAACAGACACTGACAAACCGTCAAGTGACAGTTTGTCAGTGACTGTGAATGTGCACATTGTCCACATACATTGGCACGTGTCATTGTGTGCGTTCACGCAGACACGCGCAAACAACGCCATCACGCACATACCCTACGCCTTCACTGAGACGCACACACAAACGCGTCAAAAACGCACACGCAGACACACAAAATTGCACCATTACACACATCCTGACACATACTGACAGTTACACATGCTTCCATAGAAACGCAAACATGTACAAACACACACTAAACCAACACACACAAGTAGAGGTATGCACAGCTGCATACGCACACACGCACGCACGCACACGCACACACACACACACAGGCACACACAAACCGCACAGCGCAGCACACTTAAATAATATCCCATTTCCTCAGCCTGAACCAGTCACCGAACCCTGAAATAAAACTCTGCTTGTTTTTCTAATAGAGACCAACGGACGAAGCTCCACACATCCCTCTACAACCCCCTCACCCCCCCCCCCCCCCCTACACCCCCACCCAGCACCACCATGCACCCGGACCCCCTACCCCTACTCCCCCGCCCCCCCCCCCCCCGGTACAAGCCACCCCCAGGAGCAGTAAATCAATAGAGGGCAGAATGCACTGTAGGCATGTGGAATTCCTGCCTCTAATTCCTCGCGTTCGGGACAGATGTCGCAGGGAAATGGATACGGCGGCGTGGGCGAATAATACCCGCACGCAGATGTGTCCGTCTCTCTCTCTCTCTCTCTCTCTCTCTCTCTCTTTCTCTCTCTCTCTCTCTCTCTTTCTCTCTCTGTCTCTCTCTCTCCCCCCTCCGCGGTGCCACGGCAATGGGGCCGGCTGGTTTGGCCCCCGGTGAGTGGGGGGGGGGGGGGGGGGGGTTATGCTGTTGGTTAGATAAAGTGATGTCATGTTGGTTTTTACTATGATGTTGTTTGGGCAAGGGATGGGACCGGGGGATTAGTTGATGTGTTTTAACAATGCTTTGTTTGCTGTGCATGTGTGTGTGTGTGTGTGTGTGTGTATACTGAAGTGTGTGTGTGTGTGTGTGTGTGTGTGTGTGTGTGTGTGTGTGTGTGTTGTGTGTTGTGTGTGTGTGTGTGTGTGCGTGTTAGGGGGGGGGGGGGGTTGGTTTTTAATCTTAAAAAGTTTCACCCGGGAAATGTAGAATATCAATTTTTTGTATTTATAAAAGAGTAAGACAAGCCCCCACCCTCCCGCTCCTCTGAGGAGGCTGTCATCAAACGCACCCCGTCACTCACGCTAACACTATTCAACGCAGAGCTGTTGTCGACGAGACGCTACTTAACCTGTGTTTGTTTGCCCTGCCCTGAATGCTAACAGGTACTTGTCACTGACCCTGACAAGTGTGCTAACAAACTAGCATGCTAGGGCCAGCTAGCGTGCCACTGGCTCCCGGCCTGTGTTTCTGTGTGTGTGTGTGTGTGTGTGTGTGTGTGTGTGTGTGTGTGTGTGTGTGTGTGTGTGTGTGTGTGTGTCAGGGGGCCCGGCCCAGGGGAGTAAACAAACACAGCACAAAGGGGTGCTTCAATAGCTCCTTAATCTACTGGCAGGAGAGTATTATGGAGCTACCGTCCTGCAGAGAGAGGCAGGGCGAGAGACTCTCCCTCTGCTGGAGTGCACCTCTCTCTCTCTCTCTCTCTCTCTCTCTCTCTCTCTCTCTCTCTCTCTCTCTCTCTCTCTCTCTCTCTCTCTCTCTGGAATGGAAAGTCATTTATGTTATAAAAAAAAAAAAAACTTAAATAAGGTGCAACATAAGATATAAAATAATAATAATAATAATAATAGTAAATAATTTACAAATAAAATCTTAGTTACAGAAATAAAGACAATGAAGTCAATGTGAAGATGTGTAAACTGCTGAGTTAAACTCAACCTTAATCTCGCTCTCTTCCCTGTTTTCTCTCCCCTGTTTCTCTAACCTCTCTCACTCTCTCTTCTCTCCTCCCCTCCCTCTCGGTGGTTCTCTCTTGCACTCTCTCTTGTCACTCCATAGCATAACAGGAGATTATTTCACTTTCACTTTTTCTGTAACTTTGACTGCTTTCATATTTATATTTTTTTCACATGTTGGCTTTGCCTTAATTGCATCGCTATCATTTCCCTCTTAGCCATCCCTGGACTGTTTGTGTTCCATCTCTTCCTCTTCCTCCCTCTGGGTTGGAGGAGTCCCCACCCCACCCCCCCGCCCCGTCCAACTCACTGGACTTCCTCTAAAACTCTCCGCCTTCCGTCCAATAACAATCAGTTAGCGAAAAACAAATAAATACAAATGAAATCACCCGCTCCCCCTCCTTCCCTCCGACACCAGCCAGTCCATTAATGCCCCGGTGCATGCTGGGAGTATTTCTGGTGACTAATAAGAGAGAGGACCCATTACTGAGCGTGACTGATAACGGGGCCCTAAACCCAACACTGAGAACCGAGACATGTGAGTGTCTGTGTGTGTGTGTGTGTGTGTGTGTGTGTGTGTGTGTGTGTGTGTGTGTGTGTGTGTGTTGTGTGTGTATGTGTGTGTGTGTGTGTGCGTATGTGTGTGTGTCTGTGTGTGTGTGTGTGTGTGTGTGTGTGTGTGTGTGTGTCTATGTCTGTCTGTATGTGTGTCTGTCTATATGTGTGTGTGTGTGTGTGTGTGTGTGTGTGTGTGGCTGTGTATGTGTGTTTGTTTGTGTGTGTGTGTGTGTGTGTGTGTGTGTGTGTGTGTGTGTGTGTGTGTGTGTGTGTGTGTGTGTGTGTGTGTTTGTTTCTGTCTGTGTGTGTATCTGTCTATATGTGTGTGTGTGTCTGTGTCTGTGTGTGTCAGTGTCTGTGTGTGTGTGCGTGTCTGTGTGTGTCAGTGTCTGTGTGTGTGTGTGTGTGTGTGTGTGTGTGCGTGTGTGTGCGTGTGTGGTGTGTGTGTGTGTGTGTGTGTGTGTGTGTGTGTGTGTGTGTTTGTGGCGTATTTTGAAGCCCTTATAGAGATAATAGATTTTAACCCCCGCCCCCCCCAGGGAGGATCCCGGCTGCGCTCCGAGTGACGTCACAGCTAGCCGCCGCGGCGCGGTGCCATCCTCTTATCAGGGCGGATTAAGAGCAGAATAATGAACCGCGTGGCGCGTCCTTGTGTGGTATATATTTATTAAATATATATTATCTAATGGGCGCCGCCGCAAAGCAGGGGGACGCTAATTCCCTTTAAAGGCGGGAGAGAGAGCGTGGAGGCTGCGCCCTGCCGCAGGACAGTCCCCCCACCCCCACCCCCACCACCACCACCACCCCCCAGACCCCTCCACCCACCGCTTATATTCTGACCACCCTCCACTCCACCACCCCACCACCATCATCCTCCACTCCACCACCCTCCACCACCACCCTGCACCACCACCCTCCACTCCACCACCCTCCACCACCACCCCACTGCCACCCCCCCCCCACCTCCATCACCCTCCACTGCACCACCCTCCACTGCACCACCCTCCACTCCACCACCCTCCACTACACCACCCTCCACTCCACAACCCCACCACCACCACCCCTCCACTCCATCACCCTCCACCACCACCCTCCACTACCACCCTCCACTCCATCACCCTCCACCACCACCCTGAACCACCACCCTGCACCACCACCTGCACCACCACACTCCACTGCACCACCCTCCACACCATCACCCTCCACTGCACCACCCTCCACTCCACCACCCTCCACTGCACCACCCTCCACTCCACAACCCCACCACCACCCTCCACTCCACCACCCTCCACCACCACCCCTCCACTCCACCACCCTCCACCACCACCCTCCACTACCACCCTCCACTGCACCACCCTCCACCACCACCCTGAACCACCACCCTGCACCACCACCCTGCACCACCACCCTGCACCACCACACTCCACTGCACCACCCTCCACCACCACCCCTCCACTCCACCACCCTCCACCGCCACCCTCCACCACCACCCTCCACTCCACCACCCCTCCACTCCATCACCCTCCACCACCACCCCTCCACTCCATCACCCTCCACCACCACCCTCACCCCACCTCCACTCCACCACCCTCCACTCCACCACCCTCCACCCTCCCATCACCCTCCACCACCACCCTCCACTGCACCACCCTCCACCACCACCCTCCACTCCACCGGTTCCCTTCGTTAATCGCCGCTCCTCCTCCCCCCACAGAAGTCATTATGCGGCGACAACCCGCTATCTCTCAGGAACCAATCGGAGAGCGGCTAATCCCTTCATGGCCGGCGTGCTGATTGGTCTGCGTTTTTGGCCTCTGACTCTCAGACGCTCACGGGCACCGCGGGCCGTTATCAATATTCATATTTCTCTCGCCGCCGCGCAGAGATTATTGTTATTGCCTAAAGAATGTGGGTCACGTCGAGACAAACTCATCTGAAAAAGTTTTTTTTTCTTTTTCCCCGAGCCGCCGTTTGAAATCGCATTACACGGCCCGGGTCCGAGGGCGCGGCGTCCGCAACACATCAGAATGAAATGTTTCTGTTTCCTCGCCGTTCTCGCAGCGTTCGACGCGGGAGCAGCCCTGAGTCTGGAGCAGAGCTGGGGCGAAGTCAAAGTGTATTTGGTCTAGACTGATGTTTGGTGTACGGGCCTGATCCGCTCCCCTCTAGACCTTTGACCTTTACCACACCAAACCCTTAACTTAACTTCACCACGTCTAGCCAACCATAACTGGTCTCTAATCACCTGATACCTACACTTAAACGCATTCAGCCTTAACTTAGCTAAACCACAGGCTAAACTGTATACCACCTCTTTTCCATCTCTATCGTCAATATTTCTACGCAAGAAAATGATTTGAATTTGTGAACTAATAATAACGAAACACAAGGATAATCAAACAATTCACACCCATCCTTTGAGTCTTTCTTTCATGCGTTTGTTGCGCCAGAAGTGTCTTCTGCCAAACGCCACCCAGCGGGGCAGCTCTGCCATTGGTCAGAATGGCTTGAGGGGCGGGCGGGGCCTCCAGCCCCAGCAGACCTATTAGGGCGGACAGCACCTCTTAAAGGTGGAAGGCTGGCCGGACCCAGCGGCACAGGGCTGTGGACCTGCACGTGCGCGTGCGGGGGCGCTACATCATATGAAACAAAAAGATACGGCAAATTAATAAATAAATAAACAACAAAAAAAAACGACCGGGCTCCCACAGGACTCAGTTAAAAAAAAAAATAATAAAAGAAAAAGAGCATCAATATTTCATCAAACTACTCTCCCGCTCTCTCTCGCTCTCTCTTTCTGGTCCACATCAAAGCCGCCACGCGCCCGGTCCTACAGGTAGAGATCGCTGCTCAGGTAGAGTTCCTCTGTTCTCTTTAGAACCCCACGCGCCACGTTCCCCGCCTCGCCGCCAGAACAGTAGCTAAAAGGAAATATAAAAGGCGGTGGGAAAAAAAAGAGTTTTTCGGTTCGTTTTTGCGCTCCGTGTTGCGTGGCGCGGAGTTTCCCCGAGATTAAACTTTCAAGTTATAACGATGCTATTTCCTGTGTATTGCAGCGCGGTGGAGTGGGCGCAAGCTGAAGTTTAGTTTGTGGTCACGCGGTTAAGAAAAACAACGGTTTAGGGTTAGGGTTGAGTGTTCGTGCCGGGCTTATGGTTCATTTAGGTTCAGTGTGTGTGTGTGTGTGTGTGTGTATGTGTGTCTGTGTGTGCGTGTGTGTGCCTGTGTGTGCATTCGCGTGTGTGAGAGAGATTGGCGGGAGATAAGAGGTTTGTAACTTGACACTTAGTCAGAGATGTTGTATACTAGCAATGGTTAACCTAGCAAAGACTTTCTTACTGTATTAGCAGCAATGAAATGTTTCACCTTCTTATGATAAATGTACTTTTTGTAAGTCACTTTGGATTGAAGCGTCCGCTAAATGCCCTCAATGTAAATGTGAATGGTGGTGGCGGAGGTAGAGGTGGAGGTGGAGGTGGAGGTGGAGGTCGGTCTCCTGTTCCAGATGTGTGAACAGGGAGGAGGAGGAGGAGGAGGAGGAGCAGGAGCAGGTGCCGTGCCTGGCGGAACACGCTTGTCTGCACCCGCACGCTTTTGACGGTGCCTCGCTCCGTTCTACGGACGTTCCCCGGATGTTCTCCGGACGTTCTTCGCGTTGGGCTCCGAGGCCCGGGGCGCCACGGAGCCCGAGGCGTCGGAATAAAGCGGTTCTCTCACTGTTCTCTGACCGCTCACAACCTGTCGGTGAGAGTCAGCGTCCATCCAAGTCCGTTTCAATTTGCGTCGCCCTTAATCAGTTTTTTTTTTTTTGGGGGGGGGGGGGGCGGGGGGGGGGGGGGGCCACGCTACAGCACTGCGCCCCCTAACCCTAAGCCCCCTGAAGGGTCCCTCTTTCCAGGACCCTTAGGAGCACAATTTGCCAAATACACTCATGCTAGCAAAACAACCGGACCAGTTTGAGTCAAATTAAATTGTCTGAGCTATAAAACATTTCCACATGCACTGTGCGGTGGACTCTTGTGGAGCTGGAGAGCAGTCAACGTGTGTCTGAGGCATAACGACTCTTTCTAATGACTATTCCACATACCCAGAGGACTCGGGGCTCAACTTCTGCACTGCTCGCCGCACCTTTATGAGGTGTTGGTTCATTTTTCCAGATGTTGACTCAGCCGTCCACCGGAACCCAGACCAGACAGACAGACAGACGGACAGACAGACAGACAGAAAGACAGACAGACAGACAGACAGACAGACAGACAGACGAGATGTGTATGTAGGGTTGACCTGTCCCATTGGTGGCGTGTCTGAGGTGATTGGTCTATGTCTGGGATGTGAAAGTGTTTGCCTTGTGACATGGTGGGGGTGGGTGTGATCTGGTGGGATGTGGTGGGATGGGGCGTGCGTGATGGGGTGAGTTGTGGTGGGATGTGATGTGATGAGGTGGGATGTGCTGGGATGTGGTGGATGGGCCGTGATGTGGTGGGATGGGGCGGGATGTGGTGGGATGAGGTGGGATGGGGCTGGATGTGGCGGGATGTGGTGGAATGTGATGGGGCGGGATGTGGTGGGATGGGGCGTGATGGGGCGGGATGTGGTGGGATGTGATGGGGCATAATGGGCATGATGAGGTGGGATGTGGTGGGATGTGGTGGGATGTGATGGGGCGCAATGTAGTGGGATGGGCCGTGATGGGGTGTGATGTGGCTTGATGTGGTGGGATGGGGTGTGATGGGGTGGGATATGGTGGGATGTGGTTGGATGGGGCATGATGGGGTGGGATGTGGTGGGATGTGGTTGGATGGGGCGGGATGGTGCGGGATGTGGTGGGATGTGGTGGGATTTGGCGGGATGTGGTAGGATGTGGCAGGATGGGGCGTGATGTGGTGTGCTGTGATGGGATGGGGCGGGATGTGGTGGGATGTGGTTGGATGGGGCGGGATGGTGCGGGATGTGGTGGGATGTGGTGGGATTTGGCGGATGTGGTAGGATGTGGCGGGATGGGGCGTGATGTGGTGTGCTGTGATGGGATGGGGCGGGATGTGGTGGGATGTGGTGGGATTTGGCGGGATGTGGTAGGATGTGGCGGGATGGGGCGTGATGTGGTGTGCTGTGATGGGATGGGGCGGGATGGATGTGGCGGGATGGGCCTCATGGGTGATACATGGGCCATTGTTCCCTCTCCCAGGTCGTCAGAAGGCGATCAGGGGTCTGTTGTTGCCGGGATATGGTCTGGGCTGTCTGGGCTGATGTCACTGGGTCACATATGGCCGTCCCGTCACCACGATTACTCATCCTGAGGCGTCTCTCTCTCTCTCCCTCAAGTCTCCCTCTCCTCTCCTCTCCTCTCTCTTGTTTCTGTTCTTTCTATTCTTCTCCTCTCTGGTCTCCCATTTTTCTCTTTCTCTTTCACTTCTCTCTCTTTTTCTTCATGCTCTCTCTTCTCTCACTCTCTCAGTACTCTCTTGCCCTTACCTCTCCTCTCCTCTGTTTCCTCTCTTTTCTCGTTCTTTCTCTTCTTCCTCAACCACACAACGGCAAACACACTTGCTTACCCCGACACACACACACACACACACACACACACACACACACACGTTAATCCCCTGTGCAGAAAGATGGATGGCTAGGTGGGACACCACAGGTGCTGTTCCACTTGTGATTCTCCAGCAGACGACCTGTTCCCTGTCCCCCCTCCCCCCCCCCCCCCCCTCCCTCCTCCTCCCCCCCCTCCTCCCCCCTTACTCCCCCCATCCCCACTCTCGTCTGTTGCAATTAGCAACAGAAGTCCGTCGGAGTCTCAAGAGTTGCAAGACACATCAAACACGTGGCATCCCCTCTCCGGGTCTCACTTTGCGTGCAAGAAAACCCAGGGATCTTCTCAATATCAGAACTCATGTACATGGTGTGCAATTGATGCGGGTGACTGCCGCTAGATGGTGGTACATCTATAAAAATTACATTTCGCCCTCAACTTTGTAGAGCGACGCGTCGATCGACTGGGCGGACTGAGCGCTCTGCCTGGACAACAGCGCCATCTGGTGGTTTGAACCGGTCACTCGGATGAGAAGGTGTGTCGCCGCTGGAGGCCTGAAGATGCTCACTCTGAGTTCACGTGACGTGGTACAGTTGAAACATCTTTCTGCGCTGTTTTCAGCTGGGGGCTCTTCTATTCCTGTAGGTCACACTGTAAAAGCTCCGGTAATGAGGTCTGTTGTTCCTCCATGATCCATTCATTTCCCTTCAACACCGGTCAAAGTTGAGCATTTGTATTTATTTATTCAAACATTGCAGGCGATTGTTGTTTTTGTTTTGCTACATTGCCTTGGCTGAGGGTACCTGCTGTTGTTGTTGTACAGAAGTGAGAGCTTCCTGTCGTGAGAGCAGGAGAGAGGATCAAAACCAGAGTCTCTGTGGTCTCGTCTGTGAGCACATCCTCAGCCTCAACAACATGCTGCACGTCCACGAATGAACTTGTTCTCACCAATGATGATAGCTGAGGGACCGTCTGTGTGTGAATTTCAACCATTTTACATTGTTAAGAGGCTTGGGGCAAGATAGCACAATGCACATGATTATAGGAGTACACACACTCTCTCTCTCTCTCTCTCTCTCTCTCTCTCTCTCTCTCTCCTCTCTCTCTCTCTCTCTCTCTCTCTCTCTCTCTCTCTCTCTCTCTCTCTCTCTCTCTATCTATCTATCTATCTATATCTCTCTCTCTCTCTCTCTGTCTCTCTCTCTCTTTTTTCTAGCTCACTCACTCTCCTATTCACACACACTTTCCTCTTTCTCTCTCACCACACAGACACACACATCACATGCACTCTCACAAGCAATCTCACAAGCACTCTCACATGCAATCTCATAAGCACTGACGCACACACACACACACTTTCTTAGCTCACTCGCTCTCCTATTCACACACTTTCTCACGCACACACGCACATGCACTCGCAAAAGCAATCTCACAAGCAATCTCACATGCACTCAAACAAACACGCACGCACACACGCACGCACCGCACGCACGCACACACACACACACACACACACACACACACACACACACACACAGTCGACGAGGTCTGTAGGAACCTGGAGTTCAGGGGCCGCCGTGCGGTTCCCTTAAAAAAAAAAAAAACATATTTAAAATACCATCAACATTTTGCCCTCAAACATGTTCTGGGACACAAAATACTGTGCGCTTTCGACGGCTGGCTGCAGCAGGAGAGCCGCAGCCCTCGCCTGGAACACAAAGCGCCCTGAAACGCACACATCGCTCCCGGCCGTGTGCCGGGGGCCGGGGGGGAGACGCGCACACGCGGCAGAAGCCTCCGCAGGGCTTGAAATGTAAATGTGATGTCAACGTGATGTTAATGCGCGGAGCTGCCGCTGCATCATCCTCTTCTCGTTGCAGAGAGAGAGAAAGAAACACACAAACACGGGAGAACGATCAGCGCCACGTCACGCTCAGAAGTGGGGGTTTTTGTTTATTTTATTTATTTATTTATTTATTTGTTTGTTTGTTTATTTATTTATTTATTTTTTTTGGGGGGGAACAGGCCTTATGGATCTTATGTTTTAACATTCGATCCTTAAACATCAACGTTCACAGTCAGTGATCAAACTAATAGCGTGCCAAACTGAGACACCCGGCCGCACGACCTTATTGACAGCTTATGTGTGTGTACTCAGTGTTCATCCAGAGTCAGCCGGAGTCACGCGCAGTACAGCTGGGAACAAAGTAGTGGTGCATTGTTTTCTTTTGTGTAGTCTGGTTTACAGCACATCTACAGCAAAGACAATTTCCGGTGAATACAGTGAGATGTAAGAACAGCTGTGTGTGCTTGCTGTGGTGCAAACCTGGATGGCGTGTGTGTGTGTGTGTGTGTGTGTGTGTGTGTGTGTGTGTGTGTGTGTGTGTGTGTGTGCCTGTGTGTGTCTTTCTGTTTGTGTCTGTCTATGTGTGTGTGTGTGTGTGTGTGTGTGTGTGTGTGTGTGTGCGTGCGCGCTTTTCTCTTGAATCTTTTAATTGAGTGCAACCCTGCAGTCAGGTGAACTCTCTGACAGCCAAGACATACACGCTCTCTTGCTCTGTCACTCACACACGCATACGCATGCCTGCTTTCTCTCTCTCTCTCTCTCTCTCTCTCTCTCTCTCTCTCTCTCTCTCTCTCACTCTCTCTCTCTCTCTCTCTCTCTCTCTCGCTCACTCTCTCGCTCACAAACACGCTTGCTCACACGCTTGCTCGTCCTTCCACTCGGGAACACGTCAGTGTGAAACTGCAGTCGTTCGAGTTCGGACACGCAGTAGTGCACCATAAATCCCGGCGTGCTCGTCTGTGGTCAAATGCGCCACAGGGTTCAACGGCAGACGAACAGACTCGAGAGACGTCGCAGACAGACTCGCTTTCACCACATTCTCATTAATGTGTGCCTCCGACCGCAAGATGTTCGTTACGCCACCGCTGTGTTTTCCTCACCTGCACGCTGAACCTTCTCACGGTCGCCAGCCCGAGTTCATTCATGCCATCTCCTGCTCACCGCCGCTTCCTCTTTACTCTGCTTCTGCAGACTCTCTCGGTTTGACGTAAATCATCAACCATTTCAGTATGGAGTCAGCATTGTACACGTATACAGGTTATATACACATATACATGTTTTATAGGTTACATTTTTTATTTAAGGGAAATAGCCTACATGTCCACATTATTTGTGTCCAGCTGGGTCACACAATATACGAAAACTCAACTCAACTCTAACCAATATATATATATATATATATATATATATTAAAAGAGTACAAAAGAAAAGTAGTTCAGAGTATTTACAGTAATGCTAATAATACAGTAATAAGAATAATACAGTAAACAGCTCAAACCAGACGTGAAGGTTGAATGAAAGAAGGGGGGTCTCTACAAGGAGAGGAAGGGTTCTCTACAAGAAGAGAGGGGTTCTCTACAAGGAGCAAGGGGTCTCTACAAGGAGCGGAAGGGTTCTCTACAAGAAGAGAGGGGTTCTCTACAAGGAGCAAGGGGTCTCTACAAGGAGCGGAAGGGTTCTCTACATTTACATTTACATTTAGGGCATTTAGCGCCTCTGTCCAAAGCGACTCCCCATAGAGTACAATAAGTTCCTCTACAAGGAGAGACCAGCCATGGTCTCCGTGTCAGACATCACCGACGGCCGCTTGACAATGACCAACGCCTTCCCACTGGCCCCGGCGCCCAGCCCCCTTGCGGACGCCCAGCCCCCGTGCAGCACCGCGAGAAGGTCCCTGCGGAAGCGCACCCCCACAAACACGTACAGGAAGGGGTTAATGCAGGCGTGCATGTACGCAAGGCTCTTGGCCACCTGGCCGAACACGTCAAGGTTCTTTACCACTTCGCAGTCGGTGATGCTGCGGGTGGCGGCTTGCAACACCAGCAGTATCAGGTAGCCGTTGTACGGCAGCTGGGAGAGGACAAACACCACCACCACGGCCAGGATGACGCGCAGCGCCTTGTGCTTGTGGAAGCTGCGCGCCTGCAGCAGTGCGCGGAGGATGAAGGAGTAGCAGACGGTCATGACGACCAGCGGCAGGACAAAGCCCACGGCCACCTGCAGAGACAGCACCAGCACCTTGATCCAGGTCTCGGTCAGGCGCAGCAGGTCACAGGTGGATAGGTCAACGGACACGTACTTCACCTGAAACATGAGTCACGTGCAGAATGTTATACCCAGTGAGTATCCCGGTCAATATCCCGGTGAACAGCCTACTTTGTATCCTAGTTAGTATCCCATTTGATATCCTCATAAGTATCCCAGTAAGTATCCAAGGTAATACCTCTGTTAATATCCTGGTTAATATCCCAGTCAATATCTTAGGTAGTATCTTAGTCTGTATCCTAGTTAATGCCCAGGAAGTTACTTGCAGGTCACATAACTGAAATTGGGTTAGCGTTAGCCCTATCTCGGATCCAGAAGTTGACAATACAACAGCAGATCCTCTGGGGGGAGACTGCACAGCACTCGGGGCCGGAAACCAGGAAGTGCAAGGTGCAGAGTTACACGTGGTTTCCTGTTTTGTTACCGAGAGAGACTCATCCGGACTCTGAGAGAGTGACAAAACTGGAGTCTCAGAATGCTATTTTAACAAATGTGCCCCCACAAGGTGTCATTTTAAATCTACGGCGAAACTAAGCCTAACAAAGGAGGTGAACATTCGCGTGTGCACTTCAGATGGGGGATTCTTCATTCGCACTCCGACGCATTCCGCAAAGGCAGCATCGAGGTCAAAGCGCCGGCGAAGAGTCCTGAGCATCGTCACTTATGCCGACTCTTCGGAAGCATTTGTTTGTAATTTGACATCTAACCCTATTTTGTCCCTGCCAATAAATGGTCAGGAAGGGGGGGGGGGGGGGGCGGGGGGGGGCGCGGTGTGTGAGACCGAAGGGATCCAGGACCCCAAACGAATCCCTACCTGGGCGAACAGCACATCGGGCAGGGCGAGCAGGCAGGACAGCAGCCACACGCCCAGGCAGGTCACCCAGCTGTACAGCATCCTCTTGTGCCGCCGCAGGTTGTGGACCCGGGTCACCTGGACGATGGCCATGTAGCGGTCGGCGCTGATGCAGGTGAGCAGCAGCATGCTGCTGAAGAAGTTAAGCTTGTAGATGGCCACCACCACCTTGCAGAGCCCGACGGCGTGCGTCCCGAACGCCCAGCCCTGCGTGGCGTTCACCGCCCAGAAGGGCAGCGTGGCGAGGAACAGCAGGTCGGCCACGGCCAGGTTCAGCAGGTACACGTCCGTCATGGTCTTCAGGCGGTTGCGGAGCACGGAGTAGAGGAGGACCACCAGCATGTTCCCCACGGCGCCCAGGATGAAGATGAGCAAGAACAGCGAGGGCTCGTAGGTCTGGCTGAATTCCCGGACCCAGCTCTTGGGGCAGAATTCGTCGTACGCGTCGTAGTCTACACCTGAACCTGTGTCCTGGAGTGAACCAGAGCAAGGCCCTTATTAAGATGCTATGGTTTACGTTGAGTTGTTTATCAGCTGTTGATCCGAACAGACTTCCAAGTGAGGCTGGGAGTGAGGCTCATTTCCTGCGGTAGTCCTAGTGTGTGTGTGTGTGTGTGTGTGTGTGTGTGCGTGCGTGCGTGCGTGCGTGCGTGCGTGCGTGCGTGCGTGCGTGCGTGCGTGCGTGCGTGTGTGTGTGCATGCATGTGTGTATTGGCATGTGCATGTATCTGCATGAGTGTATCTGTATGTGCAACAATATGTGTAACAATATGGATTCATCTGTATGTGTTTGTGGATTCCAGCTAGAGGGGCCCCGCAGTGTGTATGAGGTACCAGCGTGTTTGACACCGATGTGAGACAGAGATAACACACATAAGCTATAGGTTACCTCAGCACTAAAGGTTAGATTAGGGCTCAGAGTGGAAACTGACTGGGGCTTTCAGAGACTTCTAACAAACAGCCACAGCAAAAGATGCCATTTTGGATCCAAGAAGGACTTGTTCCACACAAACTGCTGCTTGCGTCACAAAATACAACCCAATGAGCAAACATTTGGAGAACATAAAGTATCCCGTCTCTCGGTTTGGTTGGCTGTTTTCAGTGAATGAGGAGTTGGTGGTGTTGATAAATCACCCTGCCTCTCCTTTACTCATCTGGTTCTCTGGGCTTTGGTTCTGAATTTCTGATGCAGGTAGTTTGGTGAAGAGAGGTTTCTGAATGATTTGACTCTTATGACTATCTACTGTTATTATATACACTGCTGTGTTGTTTGTTTTATTGATTGGTTGCATGACACAAGCAGACAAATCTAGGGATCAGACTAGTTATGGGTTATATAGCCCCAGTGAACTTTGACATGTAAAATCTGCACAGAGACCATAGAGAGTCATGCAGTATATACACTCTTTGGGGATATGCTAATACTCCACACTGTCTTCTCATCTTAACCACACAGAGAACTAGCAGAGCCATCTGTTAACCATAACCTACTACTGCACCAGAGCACAAATAAAGAAACCACAGTAAAGTAAAAATAACAAGTATCACTGTGCCATATAAAATTACATAACTTGTAGTCCAGTGATGTATTGAAAATAAAATTCGATTAAATATTTGTAAAGATTTCATAATGCCATTACACTTATTTGTTGTTGTATGATGTAATAGTGCTTATGCATTTGGTTCAAAGTACTTATTTAATAATAGCTTACTTATTGATGCAAGTTTGCATATTGGGTCTGATAGTACGCCCTACCTATTTTATATTGCAGTAGGCCTACTTACATTTTCCATGTCGCCGTCGGTGATGGCAAAGGCTGTAGGTTCGGTGCCCATTGTAACTGAACAGGAAAAAACATGTTTATAAAACATGTTCACTAAATCTCCTGCATATAGTCATTGTTGACAACTCTTAAACCATCTCAAAGACTGCTCTAATTGTAAACATCTGAAAACGTTTTACAACTCAAACCAAACAGAGCAAAAAGTGAATCAGTGCGCTACTCACCCGATCAGTGACCATATGAGGAGGAAAAAGAAAGCTGGTGTCGTTCAGCGAGCTGCTTGCTTGTGACACAACCTCATCTTCTCCTGTATTTATGGTTTCCCTGTAACCACAGTGCTACGTGTAGAGCAGCATCTTCAGGTGCCATCCCCTCCGCATCTCTGCTCAGAGTACGCATCACAGGAAACTGTGACCCACAGCTGGCTTCACCCTTCACAGATCGGTGGAGTTCGTCATTGTTCATGGCGATAAATCTCTCTGTCGCAACCAAACTAAAGACGCACTTGACATCGACACAGAGACAATGTGCCCGCATGGGTGCCCTGGGCGATCAGAAGACGACCGCGGAGACAGGTGGAGCACTTAGCACCGGGGACGAGTGATGTCTGAAATCAGAAACGACTGTACATTACACGCCTCTTCTGAACCTCGCAGGCTTCTGCAGCGCAGGTGGCGAGTGAGCTTTGTGTCTACTTTGCCGTCTAGCGCGGGCGCTTATGTCCGTGTTCACGCTCCCTTGCCAGGGTTTTAGCCGAACGTCCCGCCGGTTGGAGTGGCAGCACCATTAGCAGACCTTATTGTTGGAGATGTAATCCAAACACAGCTGTGGGTTGAGATCTCTAAAATCCCGCTATTCGACGAAAGAACTCATTGCACTGCTAACTCAAAAACGGGTCTTTGAATCACAATAGCCGTGCAAGCAGCTGGGGAATTTATTGGGTTTTCTCTGGTATTGCCGTATGATAGGCCTACAAGTAGAGTCTACTGTCACGTCCCATGTCCTCATCCAAACCCCCAAAAAATCCAGGCCGTGCCAAAATCTATCATCACCTTTGATCGGGAAGGTATGTATAAAATGATATTAGAACTTGCCTTAAATGAATGAGACATGGCAACCTTTAACTCTTAAATAAGGCATGCGCACCTTGCAGAAGTCATGAGCATCTTTAACAAGACATGAAGGCAGTAGAACAACAAGGCACGAGAATCTTCAATGAAAAATGACATTTTTGAACGAGGGATGAGAACAGTTAACAAGGCGCTAGAACGTTTCATGGGGCTTCAGAGCCTTGACAGAGGATTTAGAACCTTAAACGAGGAGTGCCTTTAACAAGGCATTAAATTAAGATAAGATAAGATATTCCTTTATTAATCCCCCTTAGGAGAAAATCAAATTGACCAGCAGTATAAGGGGATATAGGAGGGCAATAAAGAACCTTTAACAAGGAATGCCTTTAAGGAGGAGTGCCTTTAACAAGGCATTAGAACCTTTAAGGAGTGTCTTTAACAAGGCATTAGAACCTTTAAGGAGTGTCTTTAACAAGGCATTAGAACCTTTAAGGAGTGTCTTTAACAAGGCATTAGAACCTTTAAGGAGTGTCTTTAACAAGGCATTAGAACCGTTAAGGAGTGTCTTTAACAAGGCATTAGAACCGTTAAGGAGTTTCTTTAACAAGGCATTAGAACCGTTAAGGAGTGTCTTTAACAAGGCATTAGAACCTTTAAGGAGTGTCTTTAACAAGTTCTTCTTTGCAGTTTTTGTTGCATGCGTGATTTAGCACCTCTGAAAACGTGACTTTTAGGTGTGTTTCACATCGAGTCCCCGGGGTATTGCCTCTTTGGGTCTTTGTGTCTCATCAGAAACTCACAGCTGGAAATCCTCCTGCCCACTGAGAAAGGAGGCAGGAGGCCTCTTTCTGTGCTCCTTCTCTGCTTGTATCGCTACTTGTTGTTACTACGAATAGGACCTGTGTTGCTTTTAGGAAGTTTTGTGCATATTATGACAATGATATTATGACTAGTTGTCAACGGTTAATAAATAATAAACTTACAACCGAATATATATTATATATATATATATTATATTACTCTGTTTTAGTTGATCAGATATTCTTATTTCTACACTAACTCTGTAAATGTGTCTGTTTGGGTGATCTTTAATGTTCGTCTGCTTTATCAGGAGTAACAGAAGTGTGTAAAAATACCACAATACCAATAACAGAAACTGGCTGACAATGAACTGACCTGAAAAGCTTTACTCAGAAGACAAGGCTTTTACCTCAAAAGGTTTCACACACACACACGCACACGCACACACACAGAGACTTCCTTTGCATTCACACCAGGCTCGCACCTCTAAACATGTAGACCTCACAAGTATCTTGTGTCTTCAGTGCATGATTTTATATATATGCATCAGGGTAATCGTGAACATATTGAACATGTCTATTTTAAATATACTCTCAAAAGATCCAAAAGGTTGATCATCATTTGAACCTTTTTTGACAAATGATCTGATCTAAAATCATTTGTAAACTAATAAGTAAACACAACATCACTCCAAGTACTGTTTATTAATTTTTTTCCCCCAATTTGGTTATAGCCCTGGTTAGCCTGGAAATCAGATGACATAAATAAATAAAACATCTAGGATGTATCACACTCCACAAGAGCATTACATCATCAGGTCACACACCTCATACTTTCAATCACAACCAAAACATTTTTTTAGATAAAAAATATTCTATGCACCCTATGCATTCTAGGAAATGGTTAAATACAATATTTTAGGATCCCTAATGTTCCCTACGTCGATTTTAAATGATATACCATACAATATATAGAAGAGCAGAAAAATATAAATGTACGAAATCAAAGTAAACATTTCCATTTCCATCCATACATCCAAATCGCTGCTGTAATAGCAGTCTGCTTCGTGAAAGCACTCTAGAGTGACCTAAATCAGGCTGAACGTTTTGATCTGGAGTGTGTTATCCAAGAGTTTGATTCTAAATGCAAATGCGATATCTCAATATCTTCGCAATAGCAGTGCAGGCAGCAATGCCATCCCCTAGTGGCGAGAGGGTGAACTATGCCCTCTCGAGACCCTTTCGGCTAAGCAAACACTTAACACACACAAAGGCCTCCTCAGAAAAGACACCGTCCTCTGGATTCAGTTGTGGATGAATAATCTAGATGAATCCAGATAAGGACCAGGGAGGGACAAAGGGAAGGGTTATTTGCATAGACCACTGATGGGGGCATGTGTACTGGCGGCGGGAATGGGAACTAAGAATTGATCTGGAACCAAGAGATTTCATCTAGACTAACAGAAAGAGGAGGTAACTCAATCAGAGGACTAATTAGGTAATTATTTCATTAGTTATGCCAATGCACCTAGTTAAACTAACCTACGGCCAAACCAACCCTTACCTACGTGACATTCTCAATACCGAAGACTATAGCATTCTGGGCAAAAGCGTGAGAAAACAGTGCTGTTGATGGTCGCTCTCTCTCTCTCTCTCTCTCGTCGTCTTCGTCTCTGTGCGGTGAGGGGCGGAATCAAGTGGGGGGCTGGTCTTGAGGACGCTCCGCGCAGTAAGCACATTTACACATTGTTTTGGTCCTCACTCGCCTTCAACGTTTTCCGTTGTCGTACTACGCCGGCTCATTCGTCTGACTCGTACCTTCACGACAAGGCAGACAGAGGCAAAGATGTTTAGGTGACCAAACTGAAAGTCGCCCTGAGATAGGCTGGCTTATGTCTGTGATCATTATGTGGAAACAGCTAGCATTACGCTAGCTACCGTGTAGCATGCAGCCAATTGCTCAGAGATAGCACCTAGCAAGTTCAAGTTTCTGTATCAGGCAAGTTCAGGTTAATGTTACAAACTAGCATGATGTTAGCATCACGCTAGCTAGACGTCAGCAAGGTCACTGTCTGGTCCAGGTATGGCTGGTACTGATTTGGCCGTCGTACCTCTGCAGTCGTTTCCTGATCTCTTTGATCTGCTCGTTCTTCTTGGTCAGCATCTCCTTCATGTTGCGGTAGGCGGCAGTCTGCTGGAACTTCTTGTCCAACTCCTGAAAACACACACACACACTTGTATACACTTATCTTATTAGTTAGATTTCCCCTTAAAAACTATTTACTCAACTGATGTGATGTGTCTTTCTACCTTAATATATGAACACACATCAATATATAATGCATAATAACAATTGCATTTTATCTAGCGCTTTTTAAGATACTCAAAGCACTACACGTAGTGAGTGTGTGTCAGGGTTTTGACACCTCAGCGATTTCCAGTGTGTTGGAAACAAACACAGCCAGTATGCACCAGAACGCTCACCGCACACTTGCCATCACAGAGGCGAGGAGGTGAGGTATAATGAAACTATCCATTAAGAGATGGGGGGGGGGGGGGGGGGGGGTGACGGGGGTTAAAGGGCCAGGGTGAAAAATCGGCCAGCACACACCGGGTTCAGCAACCCTACTCTCGATGAGTGTCATTGGATCTTAAAGTGAACAACAGGGATGAGGACCTTGGTCTAAAGGCCTTCCTACACCTCGACCAGCACCCAATGGTCTCGCGTCCAGGGATGGACCAGGACCAGCACTGCTGCTTCAATTCCACATAGGCGCCGATTTGGGCCTTTGGGTACGTCGCCGGCGGCGCCATGTTGGAAAGGCCGAGATTGGCCCGTACGGTGAACAGGGGAGCTGCGGTGTTTCAGGTACGAAGCGCGCCGTCACCTTCTCGGCCATGGAGAGCTGCTCCTGGACGCGCAGCAGCTCGTGTTTGGCCGACACCAGGTTCTGCTGCAGGTCCTTCTGGGAGGCGGCGTTCACGTTGAGGGAGCGCTCGTAGTCCTCCTTCAGGGCCGCCACCGTGCTCTCCAGGCTGCTCAGGTCCTGTTCCCGCGTCGCCCCCTGGTGACGGGGGAGGGAAGAACGGGTCCGATTACTGTCACGGTCCATCCAGAGCAGAACAACGGGCAGAACAACCGTCGCTCCGGTCGGCCGGGAACATACCGTCGCAAAACGTCAAAGGAGCAAACGCAAAATGAAACCATAAAGGAGAAGAACCATTCAGATGGGAGGAGATGTCAAATAAGGCAAAGGAGAGGAACAGTTTTTCAAGGGGAGGAAACAAAAGCAACAAAACAAAAACAAAAGTGAAACAAAAGCGCAGCACAGGGAGGAAGTGTGGCTGACAGGAGGAGGCTGGGACAGTGCAGGAGGCCTGGTACCTGCTGGTCTCCCTGGACCTTCTGCAGGTCTTTCAGAGCTCGCTCGGCCCTCGTCTTCTCATCCAACACGTTCATGGCCTGGAACACACAACACACGGCATCTAAGAATCCTCAAAGTGGTTTATTCTCAATGTCCGTCGTCTACCTGTAGGCCTCCTATAGCAAGAACCCCCCCCCCCCCCATCCCTACCTGCTTCTTAACAATAGCTACCTCACAGTTCCCTGTAAGGATGCTGATGGACTTCCTGTTTGACCAGGCGTAAGCGGCTGCGACCTGCTGTGTCCAGTGTGCAGACTTGCTGCATCATTAAGCGGCCACAACGCATGGTAGCGGAGGTCTCCACTTGGGGCAGACCACAGTAATATCAGAAATCGTATTCGTGCTCATGTGCGTAAACATAGTGGTCCCGGATGGCTTTCCCCTTGTTTTTGCATATCTCTGCATCAACACCCGTAACCAACACGATCTGTCACCAGCTGGTCTGACATACATGCTCATCGCTATGCATATAAAGACTGTGATCATACAGGTGGTCACAGGAAACCGAGGAAATTGCGGTCTTGGTCCGACGGTCTCCTCGAAACCTTCCGCCACGCTAATAATAACTTCCCCGACTCTCATCTCATCTTAACACACTGACCTCGAGGTCAGTGTGTTTATTCAAGTTTCTTGTCAGTATTGCGTCGCGCGGACGCGTCCTGTTCGCTTGCGACGACGTGCACGACCGACACACCAAACGGTCGCAGAATACGCATGGCAGCCATGATCCGTGCACGTATGCGTTGTCTGCAGCAAGTCAATTCCAGCCCTTAGTCGCTTTGAATAGAAGCGCCCGCTTCATGGCTAAGTAGGTCAAATGCTTATTGCTAATATAACAATCAAAGTGGATCAGAGTGGCGCGCTGCTCCACCTGGGACTCCAGGTTCCGCAGTCTGGATTTCAGCTTCTCGTTCTCCTCCTGTAGTCTGGTGATCTCCTGCAGGCCGCGTTGGAAGAGACACGCGTTACGCATCATGCTGCATTCGTGTGGTTTTGTGTATACAGGTGACCGAGACTCCAGGGTTTGGGGCCGTCGGCGTTTACCTTGTTCAGAAGCTCTGACACGCCCCCTTCGTTGAGAGGAACCAGCCTTGGTTTACTGCTCTCCTGGTTCACCTTGGTGATGAATAACACACCATAGCTCCTGAATATAACACGTCATAGCTCTGTCTTCTAGCCCTCTGTCCTCCGTCACTTCTCAAGTGTTGCTTACTTGTGTGCATACGTGTGCGTGTGTGTGGGTCTGCATGCGTGGGTGTGTGCGTGCGTATGTGTGTATGTGTACGTGTGTACGTGTATGTGTATGTGTGTGTGTGTGTGTATTAGGGTGGAGTACACACCGTGGTTTTAAAGTCAGTCTTCTCAAACTCAGCAACCTTTTCTAGCAGCTCCCTGGGAAAGGACAACATAAGTTCACATCAGTCTCTCTTTTAAAGATGACTTCCTCTTAATCCTGTCAACAACATTAGCTCACTGTACCTTCTTATGTACTTTACAATACACCATTTACATTATGTTCTTCGGGTTTTATGTTAATTACAATGTCCTTGAAATCAAAAAACATGTGATGACCCAGAATACTTGGGGTAGGGCAAAGTAAGTTATGAAAAGTGAGTTGGGCAAAAAGGTTTAGGGTTAGGAATAGGGTTGCATGGTTAGTTAGGCTAGATCTTGTTGATCAGGTAACACTAGCTATCGCTAGTTGGATAAAGATTTACAGTTAGTTCGAGTGAGTAGGTGAGGTAAATTGTTTAAGTTGGTGAGAGAAGCTGGTTAGGGCTAGTGATGCAATGCAAAAATAAGTAGGGTTAATGAGTTAAGTAGTAACAACTCACATATTCAAATCAAGTCAACATGCAGGGGCCGCAAACTCAGAAGTCAGAAGTCAAACGCTCGGCAGCAAAAGGTCATGCCCGAGGGAACCTCATCACGCTCCCCCCATGACCTCTCCAAACGATGATTTCAGCACAAGGAGCGACCGCGGCCCCCCACGCGAGGAAGCAGCAAGCCGGCATCCATCTCATGCCGCGTGGCAGTTTGAAACTACAAAACCGAGCCGACCCTTGTGGTGAGTGCAGCAGGCCCGCCAGCGGCTTTATTGTGGTCCACAAACGCTGCTGAACTCACGTAGCTCCGTGGTGATGGGCGTACATGGGGGGGGGGGGCACAGTGACAACACACCCATGACAACATGAAACTCCCGCAACGCACGGTACTTTCTCACAGCTTCTGTTGTCAGGTGGGGGGTGGGGGGGGGGGGGGGGGGGGGTTGAGGAGAAGGGGTAGGGTGGAGGAGAAGGGGAAGGGTGGAGGAGAAGGGGAAGGGTGGAGAGGAGGATGGGAGGAGGTGCAGAAGAAGTGTATGAAGGAGAAGGGTTTGGAGGACAAGGAGGAGATGGAGAAGAAGTGTGTGGAGGAAGAGGAGGTGGGCGAGAAGGGTGGAGTCTCAATTGTTCACTCTACCTCAGCTGCTTCACTCCAGCTGGTTTCAGGAGCAGATCATGTCGACCCCACCTACTGAGCTAAAAACATCCACCCAGCGTGCGACACAGAATACCTCCAACTAGCGCGCGACAAACATCCCCGTGAGGGAGCTCTCAGAGCACCTCGCGTGCCCCAAGCATGCTCCTGTGCCCCACCTACCTTCCTAGTGGTCGGTCGCATACAGCACACCTAGCGAGCTCTCCTCGTCCACCCTCGTTCCAAGCTCACCCACCTGTTCTCCAGCTCGGAGATGTCGGTCTGCAGCCGCAGGAAGAACTTGTCGGCCTGGGAGAACAGCTGGCGGAGCAGCAGCACGTTGGTGTGGGCCGTGTTGATCAGCTCTGACTCCACCTCCCCCCCCACCACCGCCTGCAGACCCTCCAGCATCTCCCGCACCTCGTCCACCGTGAAGGTCTCCTCCACCAGTCTGCAGGCAACGCACAACACACACACACACACACACACACACACACACACACACAATACCCAACACACAATACACAACATACAGTACATAGTCACAAACAGACAAGCAATACAGGCATAAAGTACACACACACACACACACACACACACACAGGTGGACCAACACAGTGACACAAGCAAGCACAGAAAACACAGACACACACACCGTCCAACATAGACACAGATAGGACACATGCAGACGCATCCATGACCTATTACGTAACAGCACTGATTGAAACGATATAAATCCAATGTATTGTAGATCATGTCCATTGTCAGATATGACCTATAAAGCACCTGCTGTCTTTGAGTTCCTCAAAACACGTGTCGATGGTCTTCAGCCTCAGGACTCTCTTTGAACGGGCAAACCGCATGTAACTGATCACCTCATTCTGGTGGTGCTCATTAAAACCGAATTCAGCCTGCACACGGAGAGAAATACAGCGATGATCAACACAGGGAAACCGTGCAGCTACAGGTGGTTCCACTTAAACTTGGGGTGTGGTGGGGGGCTCCCCAAGCACCGGGCGGCAGGCCCTGTTCAGATAACTGTTAAGCTGCAGACACTACTACCCCACAAAAGTGTGGGCATGAAAACTGTTTAAATTTCACGTTAGAGGATTAACGAGATAGCTAGAAAAGGTAAATTATGCGTGTGTCCATGGCATAGTCAAACCACTCAGGAGAGACATCGCTAGGCGCGAGCAACGCTCGATACTTACCATAACGTTAGTGTTCCGGACGCTATGTCACTAGCTAGCTTGCAGGTACAGCGAATTGAAAACACTCAGGATATAAACTTAATCAGAGAGACCAACCAGGGGCTAAAACGTGTGGCCTGACGACAGATGAGATACAACGGTGTTCAATCTAAAATCGGTCCAATGCTTATACGTGGCTTGGGCGAAATGTTAGAAGATTATCAGAAGATTTGCTAGCCGCGCTGACCAGTGTTGTGTCTTGAGAGCGTGCCTTGGTAACGGGGTGGCGTCATCGCCTTGGTTACCGGGGCTGCGTTCAGCGGCAGTACGTTCCGCGAGTCAGTTGGTCCGTCTGTTTATCAACACCAACACGGATTGACGCCTGAGTAGTGTACAACATAGTGACGTCACATCGCAAAACCGCCTCAATTTCAAATGTATAGGAGCATAGGAATGTTATTAGTAATTGCTGTTTATTAATTAATGATGGGGAGACATTGTTTGAAACTGCCACAGGGTTTCTCGTGTGAGTCATGACTTAACAAAGTCTGATGAGCCTATAGGTTACGGTAAAGTTTAGATTTTACAGTAGGCTACCACAAACCTGTCGAGACATCTCAAAATGGTGGTGTATTGCCGATAAAAAAAATATATGATACATTCTGATGTACAAGGCAAGAACTTATTAGAAAACTTTATCCAAATTACACCTTGCTATTATGAAACATGCTTATATTTAAATCAGAATTTGTTGCATCGCCTTCATTGTGTCAAATTCAAGATAATGACAGGCAAACTTCAGATTTGGCAACCATAATCATCTATCAACAAAAATGCGATAGAAAATAGTAGGCTATTTGACATGGCTAACATCAAAACACACAGTACCAACTTTCAACAGAAAAAAAAACAACGAGCAAAGTGGTGCCAGCATAATAATATATATTTTACTTAATATAATATATAATATACAGCTAATGCTTAATATAAATAACGGTATTGATATGTTACTTTATTATCAATAATAATGATCATCATCATCAAAAACCAAACTCCTGTATTCATTCATGCTGGTGGAGTTCTTGGAGATTCTAGGTAATGCAATGACAAAAACAGACAGTAATTCAATCAAGGTCTGTCCCGTCTTAAATACTAGAAAGCTTGTCAAATTGTACCTAAACCACCTAAACCATTAGGCCACGATTTTAACTTTTTCTTAGTAGTGTTATTCCAAGCCGGGTTCCCCCCCCATCCTGCTCTGTCTTTAATTGAATTACACTAAGGGGTAGTTCATGGTAGCCTACTAAATCAGATGTTTCACAGCGTGACACTATCCTCCATACACCACAAAGACGGGCAGGACTTTCACTTCCTCGGTTACCCAGAAAAGGTCAAGATGTTTCCGCTCTATCTTCAATCGCGGTGAGTCTCCCAGGTGTGGCTAACTGTGTGTTTTCTAGGCCTAATGTCATTGTGTGTAGTTGGTTTAGGGCGGAGCAGAGAGAATGGTAGGTTTTAATGTGGTCTTCGTTATCAGCACTCTCATCTCATCTTAAACTCTCTGGTGGTCTCTCGACCCCTTCATTGGCACTGCTTTGGTTCAAATAGATGCTGGTATTGAACGGCAGTTTTCATCTCAATCAATCTCCTTTTCTTGAATGACTTTATATTTAGCACTTACTTTAGATTCAAAATTAATTTGTTTGATAAAAAAACTAGTAATATAAAAAAGTGACTCCGACATCCACACATGACAATGTATCCATTGATTGTTTAGTATAATAATATGGGAAGATATGAATAGATTATCTCTTATCTTTTCTTTAATTAGATTTGTTATGGAAATAAAACAAATCATCCAAAAAAAAAAACATGACACACAATACAGACATACACTATTCAGCATGCATACAGTCAAGACACACAGACAAGCAACACAGGCACAAAATACACACACACACACATACACACACACACCTACACACACACACACACACACACAGGTGGACCAACACAGTGACACAAGCAAGAAAACATGTTCAGTGGCAATATACTCCACAAACCTGTTGGTCCGTCTGTTTATCACAATGGATCTACACAACTACACTGTGATTGTAAATTGTGATGTCACATCGCAATGACTGCCTCCATTTCAAAAGTATAGGAGCATAGGAATGTTATTAGTAGTGATGATTATTAATTAATGATGTGCATACATTGTTTGAATCAGCCACAGCGTTTCTCATGCGAGTTATGACCTAACAAATGTTGATTAGCCTAGCTTACGGTATGTTACTGTTTACTTAGGATTTTACAATAATAAAACTTTCTCAAGACATCTCAAAATGGCGGAGTATTGCCCGAAAAAAATCTCATAATGCAGTCTGATGTAAAAGCCCCAATTTATTGGCAAACGTCATCCAAATTTGACTTTGCTATTGTGGAGTATACTTATATCTAAATCATCATTAGTTTGTGTAAAATGAAAGATGTTGAAAGGGCTATTTCAGATTTGGCAACCTTAATCATCCATCCACAAAAAATGTGACAGAAAATAGTATCTGACGTGGCTAACACCAAAACACACAGCATCAACTTGCAACAGAAAAAATAATAAGCAAAGTGTTTATGTCACTGGTCAATGTTAAAGGTCTACTTTTCAAGTACAGAATAGCCTATCAAAGGTACAACCATATATAGGCTACTGTATTTATATATATATATATATATTTACATAATATAATGTTGTAATGGTATTGATATGTCGCTTTATTTTCCATAATAATGTCATCATCATCATCATATTGTCATCATAATAATCAAAGTCCAGTATTCATTTTGGCTGGTGGAGTTCTTGGAAATTTTATGTTAGATAACACAAACACAATGACAAAAACATGACAGTAATTCAATCAAGGTGGCCTCTAATCTAATGACCTTACAGAATGTAGATACTCTCACACTTTGATCATGACTAGAGCATGCAAAGATATTTCACTTTTGTCAACTGTAATGTTTTCAAGAGTATAAATAGCATATAATCCAGTGTAGGTAATTGAAACAGTGAAATTAAATCGTTCCTGAATAAAAATAAACTAATTAGTTATTGTTTCCATATGTAGGCCTACACACACACACACACACACACACACACACACACACACACACACACACACACACACACACACACACACACACACACACACACACACACACACACACACAATCTCTAGTAAACCCTGTTTACTTGGTTATTGTTATGTTACGTTACATTAGCCTGCCCCGTCCTAAATACTAGAACGCTTGTAAAGCTGTACCTCAACCAATTAGGCCACGTTTTTGACTTTTTTCTAAGTAGTGTTATTCCAATCCAGGAACTACACAGCTGAGCCGTCTGGGAGGTCCTCCAGCTGAACTGAATGCATGTGACCCAAATGAAGTCCCTTGCGGTCCGGTAGTCGTCCGGAGGGTCTCCTCCTCCCCTCCTGGTCCACTCGGTTAAGCGTCCCTACAAAACCCCACCGCAGGCTTCCCCCCCATCCCGCTCTATCTTTGATTGAATTACACTAACGGGCAGCGCATGGTAGCCTACTAAATCAGATGTTTCACAGCGTGACACTATCCTCCATACACCGCAAAGACGGGCAGGACTTTCACTTCCTCAGTTACCCAGAAAAGGTCAAGATGTTTCCGCTCTATCTTCAATCGCGGTGAGTCTCCCAGGTGTGGCTAACTGTGTTTTTAGGCCTAATATTGTTGTGTGTGGTTGATTTAGGGCGGAGCAGAGAGAATGGTTTGTTTAATGTGGTCTTTGTTATCAGCGCGCTCCTCTCATTTTACTCTCTGGTGGTCTCTCGACCCCTTCATTGACACTGCTTTGGTTGAAATAGATGCGGATATTTAACAGCAGTTTTCATATCAACCTATCTACTATTTTCTCGAATGACTGTGTATTTAGGTCTTACTTCAGATTCAGATTTGTTTGGGGAAAAAATAAATAATAAAAAAGTTTGTTGCGTAGATTAATGTAAATCTAAATAAATTATATGTAGGTCCTATTATTTTCTTTAATCAGATTTGTTATGGAAATAAAATATATTACATATATGTGCAGAACATAACCTTTAAAGCATGGTTTTGTAGAATGTAATATTGTAAAATAGTAGCCTATACACATCCCAGTTAATTATTGACAAGGGAGAGCTGTTAGTTACTGTAGCCTATTCACAAACTCAAATGTATTGTTGCCAAGACAACTGTTCCTTTCATTGATCTTCTAATACACTTTACCAGTTGATCTGTATTTCATCAGGAATAACTACAGCTGCCACGAGCATGTCTTTCTCATAATATATTTCATTGCTCCATATTATTTTAACTTAACAAAATGTACACATTTAAAAGTAATGCACTTTAAGTTAACTTTAATTAGGCTGAGGATGTTGGCGCATGGGTGCAGTGTAGGATATTTACCCTCAGAGGGCGCGGTTGCCCTGCTTTTGAAACGGCCCACGTCACCTCATATACTATGTAAAGTTGTCTGATGAAGGCATGAGTGTGTTACAATGTTGCCTGTTGGGTGGGTTTCTTAAAACATATCCGTTGCGTGGGACATCACGGCCAAACGGACTTGTGCGTCGAGGATGGCGTGGGAGAGGTCAATAAAACAATCCTCAAATAGCATACTTTATCAATTGTCTTCCATTAATGTGAGATTTTAACACATTTTAGGTCACATAATTGCACGAAAACATTTACGTAAACACCCGGTTTTCATTCGAACACATGAGAATCCCCTGAAGGGACGTAGATAGATAATCTATTATCCTCCTTATCCTCACATTGCAAAGGCAGGGGTGCGCCCATTTAAACCGCTCGTTTCTTGTTCGCATGGCTCCACTGACAACTTATCTACAGTATGAAAAACTATACTGATTTGAGGTCAGTTGACGCAACAACTAATCATTAAAAACAATTGGCATGTCAAAAAAGGGGCCGATCCTGGGTCAGATCCCGCGCCGGCATCACTTCCTGACAAACCAATCAGCTGACAGACGCATGACAGACGGGCCTCGCGCATGCGCCCTGGTAGACTCTCGGTATCAGGAACATGGCAGCGTCCTGAGTCCAGGAGGGAAGACGGCGTAATTGAACACCTTCAGCATCGGCTTTGGAAAACTGAACGGCACCAGCCACACTCGGAGGAGGGCGGGGGCTGAGTGGACTGACACACAAACTCTATTTTGTAAGGATCGCGCAGGTAAATGCATTTCCGAATGACACTCTGCTCCAAGTGGATCTCCTCCATGTTTGCGCGTACTGATCGAATCCCGCTGCTGGGACCCAATAGCCTGGCCATGGTAGACCCAGCTAGGAGGTTAGCTGCTCGTTAGCCAGACACTCGGGTCTCCCAGCAGGGCCCCCCTTTGCAAAGGCTTTAACAAACGGGAATAACGGAACCACTACTCGCCATATTGGACCCTTGTGTCGTTAACGTCACACAGCGCTAGGGAAGCGGTGCAGTGGTTCTGGTTGGTAACACCTCCATGTCTGGAAGCCAGGAGATCACCCCGTACCCGCTTGTTGGTCATATCTGACAGCTCATCACGTCAAATAGGGGTTGACAGCAGATAATTTGTGTGAAAACAAGAATCCAACAAGAGTTTAAATCCTAACTTTCTATTCCGCTGGTCTCTCACAACGGTAACGTTTGAAGTCACGTGTTCAGATGGATAATAAGGTGATTGATCCTCATTGATCCAAATGGAATTATGTACTACCATCATTAGTGCGCGACCATAAGGCGTCTATCTTAGACCAATATCGTTCATACCGTTGCCTCTATGTGGTCACAAAAATGATTGACAATATGTAATTAACTAATTTATATGGCAGTTGCATGAACAGAGTAGCTCCGTTTTGCCAATAGACTGCTGCACATGCATATTAGATGGAGACAGGAAACGGTGGTCACGTAGCTTCTGACATTTTAAGCTTCACATAACACCTTTTATGTTTCAGTTGACCAAAAGCTGTTCTATGTACAATGGCATTGCTATTGGTGGTTATGATGTTGTTATGATATGACATGATCCACATTCATAAGCCTAACATATCGTACGCTGTCAATCTTCCTGGGTTGACTGTACGTAATGTACTCACTATTCAACATCAGTCAGTCTTCCTGTCTATCTGTCTGGTGGTGAAATGGTGTATGCGGAACACAAACCCATGCTAGTTTGCATTTAAAATCAGTTTCAAGGCTGTGGAGAAGGACGAATGGCCACTATGAATCTAGTCTTTGTCATAGTTAATCACACGATAGGGTCTCTCTCCTCACACAGATTTAACCCAGGGATCTTCCAAGTTCACCAAAACGCCAGTGTTAGTTTGCAGAGTGACAACCAGACTCGGGCTGCAGACGACCACCACGGCCCCAGAAGTCATGTCGCCTTCCTGTTGTTGAAGCGATGTATTGATCCACGCTAAAAGCTGGGAGGGCAGTCAGTCACATGATCCCACCCCTAGAATGCGCCAGATCTTTTTATAAGTCATCATCGTCACTATGATGGACGTTTTAGAGTGCTCTGACCAGTACTGCACCGCGGGGCGCGTGCCGGTATGTGGTGTGTCTCCTTTCGGTTCTTTCCCCCTCTCTGGGCTGCGCTCTACAGCTGCTGGCGGGAGAAGTTGCCCATCCAGAGCCCCTTGCCTCTGACTCCGCAGTCCGGCGTCTACGTCCAGGACTTTGATGCGTCAACGGGACCAGGATCTGTTTTTAAAACCAGCGGCATCCCTCACTCGCCGCAGCGCCTCCTGCAGTCAAGAGATGCGAGGCGCTGGAGGGGGGGGGTTCTGTGTTTGGGATTCAACTCCGCCGCGTGTTGGGGGGGGTGGCGCGGCGACAGTTCAGATGTACGGCGGGGGGGGGGGGGGTCATATCACCTGTCCCCGCTCGGCGTACTGCGAGTTTTGCCACGTTGATGCCGAGGTCGTCGGGAAGGAAGTGGGAGCCTATCAGAGCGCTGACTCAGCCTGTCCCGGCGAGGAGAGGTTGTAAAGCTAACTCTGTATCTCCCCCCCCTCTCTCTCTCTCTCTCTCTCTCTCTCTCTCTCTCTCTCTCTCTCTCTCTCTCTCTCTCTCTCTCTCTCTCTCTCTCTCTCTCTCTCTCTCTCTCTCTCTCTCTCTCTCTCTCTCTCTCTCTCTCTCTCTCTCTCTCTCTCTCTCTCTCTCTCTCTCTCTCTTGGGTGCTCGGGGAGAGGAAACGCACGCCAACAGGATCTGCTGGCCCTGCAACTCTTTCTCACTTTCGCTGCTTTCACTTCCACTTCCTGCAGTGGGCTGGTGCCTGCCGTTTGCCTCGACGTGTTCCGGTTGCTCGGGTCGCGGAGACGAGCGGCGCTACGACCCATGAGTACGTGGAAGGCGCACGTGCCTCGCGGTCAAACGCGCGTGTGGTCGACGTGGTGCGCTCCTAGCTTCGGTCCGGT
The DNA here is from genome assembly GCA_036785325.1 of Urophycis tenuis. Classification (NCBI taxonomy): domain Eukaryota; kingdom Metazoa; phylum Chordata; class Actinopteri; order Gadiformes; family Phycidae; genus Urophycis; species Urophycis tenuis. The sequence continues at coordinate 8,473,618 of JAXIVH010000009.1, forward strand.
CGAGGGAGTCCTTTCTGGGGCGTGAGTCCTCCAAACGTAAACATTGAGTGTGATGACGGCGTCGTAACACGGTGGGAAGAGGATAGGTGTGTGTGTGTTCTCTGTGTTGCACCGGCTGGGACGCGTGGAGAATGACGGCGACGGAGCCACGTTCCACGGCAGGATCACCTTCCCCTGACTGTTGTTGTTGTTGTTGCTGTTGTTTGCCAAGCGAGTCTGGTTTAGCTGGTGGCCCTCCTGCCTCGTTATCCATCCAGAGCTCCCGATAGATACGTGATGACATATATATGTGCACGCAAATGCATAGATGATGTGTGTACTGTGTATAATGTGTAGACAAGCAATGGTTAACCTAGCAATTGAAATGCTTGAGACTTCTGTTCTGGCGAGTTTCTTACTGTATTAACAGCAATGAAATGTTTCACCTTCTTCTGACAAATGCACCTGTGTGTAAGTCACATTGGATAAAGGCGTCTGCTAAACGTAAATGTAATGTGCGTGTTTTACACACCATGGACTCAAATCTTGAGAAATGAGAGCACTATTGGTGGACCAGACCGGCCCGGTTGTTTTGTGCACAAACTGGGCCTGTTTCCCTGCAGAGCCCCAGCGTTGTGTGTACATGATCTGGGGCTGACCCTCCATCTGCAGCCATTTTGGATCCTCCTCCCTTTAGAGAAATAGCAGGCAGAGAGAACACTCCCTCTCCTTCATTGTGGCTCCAGCGGCGGGTTTGCTGACCATCCTGTGACCCCCGGAGAGTGTCTCATGTCTGTGTGAAGCGTGTGTCTCAGGCATGTGTGTGTGTGTGTGTGTGTGTGTGTGTGTGTGTGTGTGTGTGTGTGTGTGTGTGTGTGTGTGTGTGTGTGTGTGTGTGTGTGTGTGTGTGTGTGTGTGTGTGTGTGTGTGTGTGTGTGTGTGTGCACGCGTGCGTGCCGGAATGTGTTACGTAAACCGGAGGTGGTAACCATGGGCTCGGAGGTGATGATGCAGCATTTTAGAGTTCTGCTGTCACATGACCGGTCACATGACATCCCTCGGGGAACCCTTGTCCCATTGCCTCATCCTCCTGGCAACTGAGCGTTTTTTTTTTTTTTTTTTGTTCAATAAAGTTGAGAAGCCGGGCCCGCCTCTGCTGTCAGGTGTAGGGCGAGCTCAGCGTGTTTATTTCTTTCGCTCTCTGTGATGTCGTTAACAGTAATTCCATAAGCCAATGTTTGTTTCCTGTCCCGTAGGTCTTGCAAGAAGATGAACGTCATCAGGGAAAACAGAGACCTGGCCTGCTTCTACACCACCAAGCACTCATGGAGAGGAAAGTAAGAGAGACCCTTTCATTCGTGCGTTCCTTCTCCTGTGCGGCGAGCAAGGGGGGTGACCCACGGGTCACCTGCAGGTCACCTGCGTGGTGAGGCTGGCGCCTTCAAGTCTTATGGAAATCTCACTGTGAGAAACCTGATGAGCACGGCTTGGCATCACCTTTGCATCGTGGTGCGCGCACACACACACACACACACACACAAGTGCACGCGCACACACACACACACACACACACACACACACGTGCACGCGCACACACACACACACACGCATTCTATCAGCTCTTTAAGTGTGTGTACAAGCTGTTGGACGACATGCTTCAGACACCACTATCTATCCTCTGATAAGAAGCCATGTGGTGAACTATTAAAAGAGCTACACTGTGTCTATCAAAACTTAAGGTGAAAAGAGAGGGGGGGTGGGCGGAGTCAGGAGGGGGTGTGGCTTGGTTGGATGACGTGATGCTATTGATATGTGTGCTTGTTGTTCCCAAACAATAGCAGAGAACTCTGTCACAAATCCTTTCCTCACATTCAGAGAGAGAGAGAGAGAGAGAGAGAGAGAGAGAGAGAGAGAGAGAGAGAGAGAGAGAGAGAGAGAGAGAGAGAGAGAGAGAGAGAGAGAGAGAGAGAGAGAGAGAGAGAGAGAGAGAGAGAGAGAGAGAGAGAGAGAGAGAGAGAGAGAGAGAGAGAGAGAGAGAGAGAGCGCTTTACAACCTCTCCTCGCCGGGACAGGCGGAGAGAGAACCCTCTGGCAGTTTGAGACCACTACACCGTGACCAACACATTTGTTATTACCTGCTAGCTGATGATGTTTGTGGGCTAATATGCTAGCTGATGTTGTTGTAGCTCTACTGCAAGCTAAGACACACAGCACCACCCACAGATAATGCATGCATGCATGGCTACATATGAGAGCTACACCATGTGAGCCGATGTACCCACTTTTGGGCTTTACCTATTGCTGTCCACTTTTGAACATCCTACAAACCCATTACACGCGTCACTGCGGATATTATTAACTAACTCAATGCTGTGCTAACCAAGCCGTGAGCATAAAAGAGCAGTCTGCATGCTATATCCTGCTCCCCCTTTGAACAGTGAACCAAATGAGATCACATTACCTGTCAATAGCAGCATGCTAAGTGGCTTATTCCTATTAAGGCCCTCCATTCATCACTGGGGTAACATTACCTCACAGGCTATCTCCTTACACGCACGTGTGTGTGTGTTTGTGTGTGTCTGTGCGTGTTTCTCTGTGTCTGTGCGTGTCTGTGTGTGTGTCTGTGCGTGTCTGTGCGTGTGCATCCTTCTAATGCCCCCTGAAGTGTGCACGAGTGACAGTGTTGGCTTGTTCCTACTGGCCGGCAAGGTCAGAGGTCCTGAAGAGAAAGGACAAGATTGTGTTGTTGGAAATAAAGGAGCCCTTGACATCACAGGCCTGGAAACAGCTGTTACTGTCTATTGTAGTTTTTGCGGTGAAGTCCACTCTGTATGCTGTTGTAGTTTTACAGTGAAGTCCACTGTATTTTGTTGTACTTAAGTTTTGCGGTGAAGATTGTTGTTTCTTTAAAATATTTTTGGTGAAATTGTGGGGCATTTCTGCTGAAATGTGGCTGGCTATCAGATGTTGAAGAAATAATAATATCCTGATTTGAGGTGTAATTCCCAGTAAGTCCCAGTGTTGGGAATATATAGTAATGCAGTAATCATGAGTCAGAATATTGTATCACAATCACTTCATCGGCACCATCGGATGAGCAGATTCAGTCTCGCCAACACAGAGACTTATCTTATCACAGGCTTCCAACAATTATTCTAGCATTTCTATTTGGTTCATTAAACCAGGCTGACCGAATTGACATCAGTAGTCGTTTCCACCCAAGTAGACCAGAATACGACTTGTGTGTGTGTGTGTATATATAAAAAAAAAGTTACACACATGACGGCATCTAAACAACAACGACATGCAGCCTTAAAACAATTAAGGGATCCCTGCCTCGTTAAGCGGCCTCGCTAACGAGGCACCTCGTTAGCGCAGCGATTAGCCTCCACGCCCGGGGGCGCCAGGACCGGGAAACGCCAGCGCTGTCCCGCGGTGCCGGAGGAGGCCATCAGAGCCCGCCGCTGTGCCGACAGCGCCGCCCTCACGCCCACCTACCCGTAACTACAACGCTCTTTAATTAGCCCGCCGTCCGTGTCCTCCTCCGCGGCGACCAACTCGACAGGGGCGTCGGGACAACCGAGGGGGGGCCGGGACGGGGGGGACGGCGGCGCTCAGAAGGGTCCGCCCACTCGCCGCTTCTACTTCCATTTCAACGCGCAAACCAGAAACGTTTGCTTCAGTCGTTCCCTGCCGACCGAGGTATGAGGTATGAAAGCAGACTTTGTTTGTGACTGTTCTCGCGTGTGTTTTCTCATGTCCCGCGGGGAGAATCAGTGTGCGAGGTTTGGAGGGCTTTTATTGCACCCCCCCGCTCGTATTCCCACAGTTACTCTGAAAGAGGAAGAGTCTCAAGGTTCCTTCCTCTCCTGCCCCGCGTCTCAGCCAGGTTGACATAGTGTAACGTGCGGCTGAGAAGCCCCTCTGTGCTGTCGCCAGGATTAAGGGCTGAACCGATGCGCGCGTGGCCCCTCTTCTTGTTAAATCAGCAGGAGGGTCAACCCTGGCATCTCTTCTGTCGTCTCCCGAGTGCGGGGGGGGGCGCGGGGCGCGTGTGGCGGCTTTGTGGCGCTCTGCATCTTTTCATAGGACTAGAATGCCACCTGTCCACTTCATTGCATTAGTCAAACATTATGCTAATCAGCTACCATTCTCCCCCCCCCCCCCCTCTCTCTGTTCTTCAAACGCTGAAGCCAGGACAGCACCATCTGCCGCGTGTGATCGGCCCAGAGTTGTGTGTCATTATGTGTGTGCGGTGCCAAGTGACTTCACTTCACTCCACCGCTAGATTCTGAACCTGTCAGGAGCACCCTTGCCGCAGTGACTCTGTACCCGCCTGTGGTGGCGCTGTCCCGGGCTGCTTGGTTCGCAGTGGGTGGTAGTCTGTGTGCATTCAGGATCATTTTGATGCATGACTGTCGGACGGGTGCACTCGAGTAGCACGTGGCCCTCGATGGTGGTGCACGTTTAAAGAAAAAAATCACTGAAAAATCACTTCACTAAAAACGATTTTTCAAAGCAACAGTATGTGTCCTATGTACGTGCACTCAAGTCCGTCAAGGCTTTGTAGAATGCACTTGCGCCTGTGGTGATATTTCTTAATGGGTAACTGTGTTTGTAATCTGTTCTACAAAGGGCCCTAGCTCAGCAGTATTGACAGATAGAGGAAGTTGGGCACCACTTCAATGAGGACATTGTTAAGTTGCATAACTATATGTTGTTTCAGAAATATTGTGCAGAGTGTTATGTGAATTGACTCCATCTCTCTAGTCCTTGCTTTAGTGCAAGGGCAGTGATGCTATGGCTCAGAATATAATCTCTTTTTAAGATATTCCTTTATTAATCCCCCTTAGGAGAAATTCACAGTGACCAGCAGTACAAGGGGATAGAGAAGTGCAATAGAAGACCTGAATATAGACAATATACACTAAACAATAAATAGATTTACCTACTACCTATTTGCCAGTCTAGTTTTGATGCTAAGATTAGTGCTGTATGCCAACCTGTTGGCGAACACGTGCATGTTGTGGTCTGTGAGTGCTCGCCACATGGAGACACTGAGAGTAGAGTTCCTTCGTTCATGAACACGGTGTTGTGTTTTTTCCACTGTGGGCATCCAAAATCAAGTTGGTTTTACAGTGTACTCCCACATTTCTCCTAAAATTGATTCATTGAAAGGTTGGGTGCTGGGGTACCGTGACAAACAAGCAGCTAACGCCAGCTTCTGAGATGTCATTCTAACTGCTAGCCAGGCTAACGCTAACACACCCAGTTAACGTAGGCCCAATCTTGTGACTGGGACCAATGATGGCTCATTATCAATGCTCATGTACGCATTCCTGCACAGAAACTCTTGTACGTAGTTGTAGCCTTATCGCAGCCCTTTGTGCATGTCCCTCAATGACATGCCTACGACGTGCATGTAGTTAATGCATGTGATGTGTGTGTGTGTGTGTGTGTGTGTGTGTGTGTGCGTGCGTGTGCATGCATGGTTGCAATGCGTGTGTTTGTACATTGCTCATGCGTATCATTGTTCCCATGAAGCTCTCTGTGTGTGTGTGTCTGTGTCTCCGTCTCCGTCTGCATGCTGCGTGATGCATCAAAGCCATGTATTGCCTCACTCGTCCTCAGCGAGTCTTTCTCATCTCACAAGTGCTTTTGGTTTCCTTTGAAAATCAATCCGTCTGCTCTCCGTCCAGCAGTTCAGAGAGGTGGGGGTGGAGCTGTCGCTGTTGCTCATTAAAACCTAAAGCTCATAAAATGTCCTGGTTGTAATCCCAAAGAGTGTTAAACGTTGTTTATTGTGCTAAAAGGTGTTGCGTTAGGGGTGTGTGTGTGTGTGTGTGTGTGTGTGTGTGTGTGTGTGTGTGTGTGTGTGTGTGTGTGTGTGTGTGTGTGTGTGTGTGTGTGTGTAAAAAAATGAATTAGCCATCTTCTATTATTCAACATTGTTGCCAAACGCGCGGCTGCGCTTTTATCTTCAAAGTGTGTTAATGCTTTGTTGTCTTTGGCTGGCCTCCGTCATTGGCTGTGTGGGATCACATGATGTCATCATGAGGTCCTGAAGGAAGAGAGGCTCGGCTCTCTCTCTCTCTCTGATGCACCGCCGTCCGTCCGCCATGTCAGCCTCTGATGTCATCGCTGTGGGGGGCAGCGGTGACACTGCAGTGTTTGTTTTAGCCCATCCAATTTATGGGAAGTCTGAGTCAAGGGGGGGGCGGGGGTTGTTGTGAGCGGGGCGGGGGTTCATCTGTCGTCTGACACCCCCCCCCCCCCCCCCGACCGCCCCCTCATGGAGAATGCATAATTAACCAGGCATGTGACACCACTCATCGAGCTGCTCGCGCTAGCCATTACGCTCGCCGCAAATAGGTAGCGGTATCGAGAGCATTCAAGCTTTTATTTGAGCCATAAAACAACCTCCTGACCAACCCTGAGTTCACCATTCATGAAACGCCCTGCAGCTGACGATGACCGACGTCCCCCCCCCGGCGTCAGGCGGCAGACTGGCATTATGTGATGCGCAGGGCTGTAGGCCACCAGAGAAAACTTTGGTCAGTCTACTCTTCAGCGTAGAGTTATCTCTAGATAGACTCAATCGGCCGCCATGCATTGAGAGCACAGTCCAACCCGGTAGCCCGAATATCATGTGTAAAGCCTACTTTATACGCCTGCGTAAAGTGCTCTACGTCGGTTACGGAGAGGCCTCTACGTGGCTGGAGAGCCTGACGGAGAGCCTCTCCGTCGTCTTCCGGCTGCAGGAAATATTTTTTAAGTGTCCGTCAGTCCGTCGACGGACAACGGAGACGGCGATGGCTGCGATTGGTCCTCTAAAAACGTCATTTCCGGAATTACTTCTCCGGTTTGACTGCTATCACAACGTAACCACTGGCAGCGCCATTTTCAAAACACAAAAGTATCCGTGTTTCAATGTTATTCAGTTGCAACAACAACAACAACAACAACAGTCTTTCTCTCTCGGACGCCATTGCTCACTGTAGCCGAAAAGCCCAACAACCAACAACGTTACCGACCATTGGCGTCATGGGACTTGGCCAGTCTTGTAGTAGCGACCCCTACTGATGGGGCGGGAAATTGCATTGCGTAGCCGGCACCACGACGGAGAACTATGAGGGCTCGGGGGGTCTCCGTGGTTACGCAGTTGGATAGCGCAATACACAGTTGTAGAAGTATAACCAACGCTTAAGTGCTTCGTGGAAGACGTCGGTGGCTCTTGGGTCCACGCTCGGTCCGAGCCCGGCTCTGTTCCCGGCAGAGTGTCAGTGTTGAAGCGGGTCCAGACGAGGCCCGGCTCTGAGACGGCGACCCGTGGCTGGATGGAAACCACATGTCTAGATGATTCAATTTAAGATCTGGTTGCGCGGGATGCGTGGCCCACTCTCATGTGTTCACACTCAAAGCCTGCCAAAGCGGTAAACGCCAAAGCAGACAAACCTGAACAAAAAGAACTAATACAAACAAAACTGCTGTGAGCAAAGTTTACAATGCACATTTTTTTGTCCTTTTCTTTTTTTTTTTAACTAAACACTGGCACACTCGGGGTACTTTTTAGACATGCCATCAACCTGTTTGGAGCTGACTAAGGCACACGCTAGCAGCACAGTAAGCAGAGGGGAGACGGGACGGAGCCAGGACACTTGGGTCAGAATGGACATGCTGGCCAAGTGTGGCTGACATCTGCCTGCTTGTGTTAGCTCGTTAGCTCACACATGCTCACATGGGCCGTTTCTTGCCAAAGGGTAGATGGAGCATTTCATAGATATAGAAATAAATATATATAGATATAGATATATAGATTTGGAGATGGAGGGCCATAGACAGCTTCTTGTATAGGAACTGAGTTGGATGAATGCGTAACATTGGATCCTCCCCAAGAACAAAACATCTAAAGATTTCAAAATCACTTCAGGGGAATTCCTTTGTCTTTTTGTTTTCGTTTACGCTTTCGTTTTTTTTAATTTATTTTTTTACTTCCTTTATCTCATTCCTGCTCCGACCTGTTTTCTGCCGTTGCACTCCCGTAGACTGTGTTCATCGTCCAGTCACAGTGCTTTTCCTCCTGGAGTCTGCGTGTATCGCGCCTCCTCGTGTTGCGTCTCGCCAAGACAAACACGTTTGGCTCTTACCTTGTTGGTGTTACGCCGTGTTGCCTACACGATGCAGCGATAATAAGCAATGCAACGCAAACGCGGGACACACCGCAAACTTCCCACGCCGCGGACTTCACACACACACACACACACACAAACAAACAAACAAACCGCGCAATTATCATCACAGTGATCGCACCGCGCTATAATTATCATACCACAAACACCACTCATGCCACGATGGCGCGCCGCTGGAGTCCGGACAACACGCAATCAGAGGACCACACGGGAAAGCGTCACGTGACGAAGATGCTTCAGCATGGCTTCGTATAAGCCATATTGTCATTATATTGTTGTTATTATGTTGTTATTATTATTAGTATTGTTATTAGCTCTCCTGCCTCAGCCTCCGTGTCTGTGTCTCTGTTCTCAGATACAAGAGGGTGTTCTCTGTGGGCACCCACGGCATCACCACCTACAACCCCACCACACTAGAAGTCACCAACCAGGTGAGTGGTCCACCGGCGCCCGTCTGGGTCCGTCCTCACGCCCCCCCCACCCCCACCCCCCCCCCCCCGGCTCCGGTGCTCTGAACACAGCCGGCGCTTGGTTCAGAGGACCGGCCGCGTTCACACACGCACACACACACACACACACACTCAGCCTTTGTGTTGTGTGTCAGGAACCATCCACCCGGTACAGAAACCCACTCGGTTGCTCTGTCTCTCACCACTCCTGCCACTCTCGCTCTCGAGGGGAGAGGAGGGGGAGAGATGGAGAGAGAGAGGGAGAGATGGAGGGAGAGAGGGAGAGATGGAGGGAGAGAGGGAGAGATGGAGGGAGAGATGGAGGGGAGGGAAGGGAGGAGAGGTGAGATGGAGGGAGAGGGGGAGAGAGGGAGAGATGGAGAGAGGGAGAGATGGAGGGAGGGAGAGATAAGAGGGAGAGAGGAAGAGTTGGAGGAGAGGGAGGGAGGGAGGGTGAGATATCCTTACACCTGACATGCTTGTTAGATTTAGGTTGGGGGGACGCGAGGGGGTGTTGAGGTGTCTGTTGAGCAAGACATAAATCCAATAACATTAAAAAAAAAAAAAAACAAGTCCTGCAAAACGGTGACCACATTTTCACGGTACTCCGCAGTAGGGTTTCCAGTCCTGGGGTCTGGAGTGCGAGGGAAACTTTTAAAGGTGCGCTTGTTTGTCGTTTGCAGTGGCCTTACGGGGACATCTGCGGCATCGGGCCGGTGGGCAAGGGCCAGGGCACGGAGTTCAACCTCACCTTCCGCAAAGGCAGCGGGAAGAAGTCGGAGACGCTCAAGTTCTCCACGGAGCACCGCATGGAGCTGCTGACGGAGGCGCTGGTGAGGCTCCTCCGTCACCAACCCCGCCCGGGACAGCAGGAAGGCTTCACAGGCCGGTTGCCCCGAGGAGTGACGGGAACACCCGGAATGTCAGCACTGACGCACCGTTCTGATTTGATGCGTTTGACGTTGGGGGGGGCGACGGTGGCTCAGTGGGTAGAGCGGGTGGACAGAGCGGGTCGTCCACCAACCGTAGGGTCGGCGGTTCGATCCCCCTCGATTCCCCTCCCTCCAACTTTCCAACATGTCGAAGTGTCCTTGAGCAAGACACTGCAACCCCTGCTATGTTCAGCTCCCCGGGCGCTGAACATAGCAGCCCACTGCTCCTATGTATCATAGGATGGGTGAAATTGAATGAAAACAGATTTCATTCCATATCTAGAAAATAGTGGGAATGACTAAAATTGAATCTAA
>JAXIVH010000009.1:8488681-8496181 GCA_036785325.1 Urophycis tenuis
TTTGTATAAACATCTCTCTATACATCGCTGTATACATCTCTCTCTCTCTCTCTCTCTCTCTTTTTCTCTCTCTCTCTCTCTCTCTCTCTCTCTCTCTCTCTCTCTGTCTCTCTCTCTCTCTCTCTCTCTCTCTCTCTCTCTCTCTCCTCTCTCTCTCTCTCTCTCTCTCTCTCTCCTCTCTCTCTCTCTCTCTCTCTCTCTCTCTCTCTCTCTCTCTCTCTCTCTCTCTCTCTCTCTCTCTCTCTCCCCCCCTCTCTCTGTGTTTGTAATGCCCTCCCCCTCTGGGGCTCTCAGGAGTTGGAAGAGGCCAATGCTTGTGTTGTGTGTTGGATGCTTGGGTGATTCAAACGTTCACCACTAAAGTAGCTTGCTGATGCTTGCTATAATATTTAATATTTAATTTAATTGTATTAATTTGTAAAAACTCTCTGAAAGACGAGGTAACCACTTAATGGGAAAAGGATGAACTACTTTAAAGCAACTAATGGTAATGACCAGAAAGCCCTTCAAATGTCCCATTAATGTTATATTAATAACAACGTATTGCATCTACCCATTGATTTAATTTAATTTTCACTATATTGCATATATTTGTACTCTCTATTTGTATACACGCTCTATACAAATATGCTTTGGATTGCCGTGCCGTTCTCCTCTGCACACTGATGAATGTATTCCTCAGCGGCGCGTTGCGCTCGAGAGCCGGCGTGCGTGTCTGTCTGTGTTAAGCCCGGTGTGTGTGTGTGTGTGTGTGTGTGTCTGTGTGTGTGTTTGTGTTTGTGGTGTGTTTGTCGTGTGTTTGTGTGTCCTCCCCAGGTTCAGGGAGAAGCTGGGCGTCAAGACGGTGAAGGCGCTGAAGCGAAACAACAACAGCGTGACGCACGCGGCCATAGACATGCTGTGTGCCCTGATGTGTGTAAGTACCCGGACCCCCCCGGACCCCCCCCCCGGCCCCTTCACACAGCAACAACACACATGCTACTTAGACAGACAGACAGACATGCTCTGTGCGTCTGCGTGTGTCTTACTCAGCCAACCACACCTTGTGTAACACACTTGCATACAACACACGTTAACACACAGGAATCATGTGACAACACAATAAGAAACTTTTATTCGGAACACAGTAATGTGTTAACGTAAGTGGTGTAATATGTGTCTCTGTCTCTCTCTCTCTCTGTCTCTGTCTCTGTGTCTCTCAGCCCATGCATGATGACTATGACCTGCGCCAGGAGCAGTTGAACAAGGCCTCCCTGCTCTCCTCTAAGAAGTTCCTGGAGAACCTGCTGGAGAAGTTCATCAGTAACGTGGTGCGGCTCCCCTCTCCTCCCGCTTCTCTATCAGCGCTCTGCAGGCGCCGGGGACTTTAAATATTCATGGAGCCGCCAGAGTGATTCATAAGCACCTCTGTCAGAGTGATTCATGAGCAGCCGTCAGACAGCTGCTACTTTGTCAAAGTCTGGAGCTGTCCTCTATTTTTTTTTTTTTTTTTCTGACGATGAAATCATCAGAATGCCAAGCTTTTATCCAACAGCAGTGCACAGACACAGAAACATCAACAGCAAAGCAGCATCCCCATCATCATAGAAACACCGGCATCACTATAGCAACAACACCATCACCATAGAAGCTCTTCCATCGCCATAGAAACCCCACCATCACCCTAGCAACACCAGCATCGTCTTCGCAACACTAGTATTCCCAGCGCAACTCCACCCTCACAATAGTAATACCACCATCACCTTAGCAACTACTCCATAGCAACATACCCATCATCATACCAACACCATCATCACTTGGCACATCATGATACTAATGCCATCGTCACCATAGCAACATCACCATCACCATAGCAACACCATCACATAAACAGAACCACTTTCATATCTTTCTTTCTATTCTCTCTCTCTCTCTCTCTCTCTCTCTCTCTCTCTCTCTCTCTCTCTCTCTCTCTCTCTCTCTCTGCTGTTTCTACTCTGCTCTCTATGTCTGTCTCTGCTCCTTCTCTACTCTGTCTCTTGTCCCTCAGGACCATGGTACCGGTGCTCTGGTCATCAGTTCCCTGCTGGACTTCCTGACCTTTGCCCTCTGCGCGCCTTACAGCGAGACCACGGAGGGCCAGCAGTTTGACATGCTGCTGGAGATGGTCGCTTCCAATGGCCGCACCCTCTTCAAGCTCTTCCAGGTCAGAGGTCAACATGGCACCTGTTAGCATTTTGCTAACCTTGATGAAACTATCAATAATGCAGGTTGTTTTATACTGACATACAGTCGTCCATGTTGTAATCCCGACACTTTTGCACATCAACGTGCACAAAGTCAGGAATTGTAGCTGTATCCCAGTCTACGACAACGCAATTTCCTTCCTCTGACTTCCTATGAACTGTTTACTCTGAAGTCAACACTTCCCGGAGGGAGAAGAATAAGAACATGATAAGGAGGAGAAGAAGAAGAACAACAACAACTACAAGCAGAATAATTATGGTAGAATGTGACGGATTTGCTTTATGGGAAAACGCGTCACCGAAGCGGATATCCCATTGTCACAAGCCCCTCCCTCTTCCTCACCTCTCACCGCAAACCCGTGTCACCGTTCAAGTCCCGCCCTCAATGTCTGGAACCAATATAGCTCATATGGAGCGTCCTGTTCCAGGCATGCCGTTGTGAGATGGGGACCAATTTATATTGTGGTCAACTATGAGGAATGATGATGTATATTGTGGTGTTCAGTTCGTCTTGCTGCTGCTGTTGCGTAAAGCCCTGCTGTGTGTTCTGCTGCAGCACCCCTCCATGGCCATCGTGAAGGGAGCCGGCCTGGTGATGAAGGCCATCATTGAGGTGATTCGTCTCACAGAAGTTGTCTCGTGTTTTTTAAACCACACTGACACACCAAGCACATGCAATGTTCTGACCAGGTAGTCATGGTAACCTCTCATACCGGAACTGACCATTGACCATTGAGTGCTAGTTTTAAACTTCCCATTGTTCCATTGCATGTTCGCTGCATCATCTAATGATATTGAATCGAATCTTCTGATATTTTTACATTATATCCAGTAATACAGCCTTTCTCTAACCTTCTGATCAGGATATCAGTTATCACAAACTGTTACCACATAATTAATATCTCATCTATCCAATTCACTTTGATATGTCATCCAGCTAGGGATGCAGAATTCCCTTTGGGATACGGTTTCCATGGATACTGACGTGTGTGTGTGTGTGTCTGTCTCTTTCTAGGAGGGAGATAAGAGCATTGCCACTAAGATGCAGGAGCTGGCTCTGAGTGAGGGAGCCCTGCCCAGACACCTGCACACTTCCATGTTCACCATCAGCGCTGACCAGAGGATGCTCACCAACAGGTCCGTGCACAGGAACACACATATACAGGAACGCACACGTACCAACACGAGCTACAGGTCTGACGGGTGTCTGACTGTTACTGACTGGTTGTGGCTGTCCCTGCAGACAGCTGAGTCGCCACCTGGTGGGTCTCTGGACAGCGGAGAACCCCATCGCCATGAACCTGCTGAAGAGGATTCTGGTAGGACCCCACATCCTCTAGACCAGCACACCCGCCTCTAGACGTCCAGACCCACCCCAGACCCCTCTCTGACCTCCACATCAACTAGGCCTTTAGACTAAAGTTCAGACCATCACTCAACCATCCCTCACTGCTTCCCCACTCAACACACATCTGTTCCCATGCTAATTTCCTCACATGGGCAGAAGCACCATATGCTACTACAGTAATTCCCCAGTTAGCATGATGCTTCTCATCCACGCTGTGTTCGGTCAGGGACCATGGCTAGCGTAGCGTTAGCTCTGTGGATTGCCTCACCTGCTGTCCCGTCTGCCCCCCGCCCCCCCACCACCAGCCCACCGGCCTGCTGGCTTACCTGGACAGCCCCGACCCCGTCCCTGAGAAGGACACGGACAGGATGCACATCCGGGACAACCTCAAGATCGCCACGGTAACGACAGACGGCAACGATCACTTGGTTACGAACCACATCTGTGCAGAGGTGTCGGGGCATGAGCCAACAAAGCTTCGAGTGTTTGAAAATGAAAACGGAGCTTGGCGCCCACACCTGTCTGTATGCGTTCTCCCTAATGACACCTCTGACCCCGGTCTCGCAGGACCAGCTGGGCCGGGTCAAGGTACCGGAGTGGCAGCGCATGGCGGGCAAGGCGGCCAAGGAGGTGGAGAAGTTTGCCAAGGAGAAGGCTGACATCGTGCTGATGCACTGGAGAGACAAGATGGGCATCGCTCAGAAGGAGGTGAGGGGATCTCTTCGCTGCTCCTCGGGGAGGGGCGGGGGGGGGTCACGGGGTCAGGGGTCATCTATGTATGATTTGGGCTTAGCTTAGCTAGCTTCTGGTACGTTTAGTTTGAGTCTGTCTGCTTTGCTCTGGCCGGAGTCGGTCCCTTCCGAGGGCTCACAGGGGCTGCACATGTGTGGTCCGTGCTTAGCTAAGCTTAGCGTAGCTAGCTGCTGCTGCGGTCGTTTTCTTGGTTCTGCGTTGCCGTACCAACACAGTCAGACGCGGCCTCGCTCTGTATAATGAATGAAAAAATGATTAAACCAGGCCGTTTCCATGGCCATGTCGATTATACTGCCACCTAAGGGAAGTGATGTCAGCTGTGTGTGTCTGTGTGTGTGTGTGTGTGTGTGTGTTTGTGTGTGTGTGTGTGTGTGTGTGTGTGTGTTGCTGTCATTTGCAGCTTTGTGTCCTTCCTTCAAATTATGAATGTAAATTATTTCTGCTGCAGATCTAATTTGACATGGAACAGGAAGTTCTGTTCGGTATTTCGAATCCTGTATTTGTGTTAATGGCTGACAACAAGGGAATCAACTTGTTTTTTGTGTTTTTGTCTCCATGTAGCATGAAGCCCACTGTGTTTTGCATGTTCACTACCTGAGAATAATTGATAATTGTTTAGCAGTACAATCAATTATTTTAAGCTACAGTCAACCTAACAAAGATGAAGCTTTTCCCCCAGTGTTGTTCGTCATGTTAAATAATGTCACGGTTTCAATGATGACCGTTCACTAATCTCTCCTGTGTCTCTGCCCCTCCCCTCACCTTGTCTTGATTTCTCTCCTGTCAATCAATGTAGCAGGACAGAAATAACCTGGTAAGTAGCACTGGCCAATGGGATCACTCTGTTTTCTCTCTTTTGGCCCGCCCCCTTTTCCACTGTCATCATCAGAGCCCATGTGACACATTAGGTGGTTCATTTTTTGCCAGCTGTGGAACGGCGTGTGCGTGCATGTGTGTGTGTGCGTGCGTGTGTGCGTGTGTGTGTGTGTGTTTGTGTGTGTGTGTGTGTGTGTGTATGCGTGCATGTGTGCGTGCATGCTTCTGGATTCAAAATGGTTGTGCTGGTGTAGCTCTTACAGCTTCACATCCCAGTCCTCAGCTTCTTTTTCCAGGTTGGACGTAATGTCTCCATTTAAACTTCTCGTTGCATCATACCACAGACTCTCTTGTTTGCTGCGTCTGTCTCTTCGGCTTCGTTCACACTTTCTGCCTCACTGCTCCATTCGGATTTATTGCTCAGATTACATTTTTTTTTATTTGGCTTTTCACACAATTTTAGTTTTAAATGTGGCCAATATCCAGTATTCGCAAAAACAAAACTACAATACCACGTCAGATTGCTGCGTGGGCATTGGTGGCTTTTCGTAGCCACTCAGCAGAAGACACGCCATCACCCGCAGTATGAGAGTAGCCTACAAACGAGGCGGTTTGAACACACAGGATCTCCTGGGAAGGAAAGATGATCATCGTTAATGGCCTTCCAACGTGAACTCTCTTCCCTGTCCCTCCACTGACTACCTCCACTGCAGCGGCCTTGTTTTGTATTCACAGGGTGCCTAGCGCTAGCACGGAGTTGTGATTAATATCGATCCAGAGTGACGTTAAAGTCGCATTCATTCCGCGGTGACCGTTCACACCGAGGTGGGATTGCCAAAAGTCAGACCCGTGTTTGATTCAGGACAACCTATGAAAGTGGCTCAAATCTGAATTGAAAAGCTCTTGCGTTTGATTGATGCTGTTCGGGTCTGAGTCACTTTTGCTTGCGGTGCAAACGAGGCCTTTCTCTCCTTCTCTCTCTTTCTCTCTGTCTTTGGCTTTCTCTCTGTCTGTCGCTCTTTCTGTCTCTTTCTCTCTCTCTCTCTGTCTCTGTCTCTCTCTCTCTCTCTGTTCTCTCTCTCTCTCTCTCTCTCTCTCTCTCTCTCTCTCTCGCTCTCTCTCTCTCTCTCGCTCTCTCGCTCTCTCGCTCTCTGTACTCTGTGGTGTTGTGTGGTGATTGGCTGTTCTGATTGATTCTAGAACCCCAACCAGAAGCCCGTCATCCTGCGGAAAAGAAGACAGAGAATCAAGATAGAATCCAACTGGGAGCTCTTCTACTACAAGTAGGACTGGACTGCTGTGTTCACACCTGTAGATAACACACACACACACAGGCATACCTGGCCACACCTGCATGCACCACGTTTTACCTTTGCACATCTGTAAAAACCTGTGCACACAGTTTCATATACAATATATACATGTATATACACATACACACCGTAAGACACCTCTAAACACTTATATGCACTTAAAGTACCCACACCAGTTATTGGTTGCTGTACCAAGATAAAGGGTATAGGGGCATTTAGCAGATGCTTTTGTCCAAAGGGACTTACAATCAGTACATTTGTGGGGTTCGGCATGTGGAGGTGGAGGATCAAGGGGATCGAGCCGCCAACCCTACAGTTAGTGGAAGACCCGCTCTGTCCACCCGCTCTATCCACTGAGCTACTGCCGCCCCTCAGGATCAAGATGATGTCATTACGTTAGGTCATCGGTAACTGATGATGAGTTGATCGGCCAGCCTTTGAGGACCAGCTCGTCTCTCACCCCCCCCCCCAGATTCCAGCTGGACCACGCCCGCTCCAACCTGATCTGGAACCTGAAGACCAGGGAGGAGCTCCGAGACGGGCTGGAGGGCGAGATGAGGGCCTTCAGCGTGGACCGCGAGCTGGGCAGCGCCAGTGTCATCTCCTGGAACCACCAGGAGTTTGAGGTCCGAAACTTCCCAATACCCACAATACTCAAATTTCCTAGCCACCTAGAACTCACGGTTTTCAGGAAGATGGCGATGCTTCAATGAACTCAATTGACAACGTACACCAACGCACCCCAAAGTCATTACATCACCATCAGGTTCAGGTTGAGGTCTGAACGTGCCTCAACCTGCCACATGGAAGTCTAGTAGTAGCTGGAACTCTTCAATGAAGATTCTTCAATGAATGTCACCTACGTCACACAACAAGATATCATAGTACAGTTACATGCAGTACATACGGTCATGTTAACTCAGTGGAAGATTAACCAAATGTGAGTCATAAATTACTGAAGGAGAAGCTGTGGGATAAAGCCGAGTCTTTAACTTCTGACTTGAAGCAGTAACGACGAACCACTTTGCCGTGTCTTCAGATGCTG
>JAXIVH010000009.1:8498681-8506181 GCA_036785325.1 Urophycis tenuis
CTTGTTTGTCGAGGGCAGGATGGTGTAGTGTTCAGAAGTGATGCTTGACTCCCAGCCGGAATGTACCGGGCTCAATCCCCAATGTCAGTATGTGACCTATACATTTTTAGCAAGATGTCTTGCCCCTCACTGCTACTAAGTGACATGCATTCAAAAATGTAATGCAAGCCTTTTGGATAAAGGCAGCTGCCAAATAAATGAGTCATTTAATTTGGCAACTATTTTACCTACACTACAAAGTTAGAAAGTGTTGAAGCAGACTTCAGTGAATACATAGCGTTTCCTGCATTTAGTCATATATCAGAATGAAGTTTATCCAAAACGACTTAAATTGAATTCAGACACATACATTAAAGTAGGCGTTAAGCATCTTGCTCGAGGAAGCCCAGAGGCAGACTTTGGGGGTCGAACGCGGTACGTTTCGTCTGGGATGCGAACACCCCTAGCCGCTGCGCTGTCTTTGATCTGTTTCACTGCCACAGGGTCCTTACCACTCGCTCATCCTTCAGGCTAACGCTTGTTTTGTCTTCCTGCTCCAGATGCAGGAGTTCTGGAGCACGGGCGTGCTAACGGCTAAGACGCGGTGCTGGGCGCAAGGCATGGATGGCTGGCGCCCCCTGCAGGCCATCCCTCAGCTCAAGTGGTGTCTCCTAGCAACAGGCCAGGCGGTGATGAACGAGACGGACCTGGCCACGCTCATCCTCAACATGCTAATCACCATGTGCTCATACTACCCCAGCAGGTAACTATGGGTGGTGTCGCATAGCCTAGCCTCGTCCAGGTTAGCCTACCTTAGCCTATCTTCACCTAGCTTTGTCTAGCTAAGCCGTAGCGGAGTGTAGCCTAGCCTTGCCTAATCTAACCTAACCCAACCTTGTTTAGTTTAGCCTAGCCTAATTTAGCATAGTTTAGTCTACCCGAACATAAGCCTAGTCTACCTTAGGCTAGTCTAGTTTAGCCTATCTTTGCCTAACCTAGCCATGCCTAACCTAGCCCTGCCTACCTTAGCCTTGCATATCTTTTCCAAGCCTAGTTCATCCTCCCTTATTACCTACTTTAGCCTACTTTAGCATAGTTTAGCCTAGTCTAGCCTAACTTGGCATTGCATGTGAACTGCTTGCGTGTTCTCCCAGGGACCAGGACAACGCCATCATCCGACCGCTGCCCAAGATCAAAAGGCTGATCAGCGACAACACCTGCCTGCCTCACATCGTCCAGGTGAGCTCAAGAGAGCCGACCACTGGGCCAGCTTTGTGTTCTGCTCCCACTCAGGAAGCATCTGAGGGGGCAATACATTTGGTTCAGTGGTTTAAAATGCTGCACTCCTTTTCAGCAGAAAACTGTTTCTCAACCAATGAAAAACGTCAAACATGAAATTTTACAATGTCCAATTTAAACGTTTTTAATACCAAATTACAATTTTTAGGAACTCCCATTCAAACACCCAACCTAACTATAACCTACTTATCTGTTCTGTGTGTGTGTGTGTGTGTGTGTGTGTGTGTCTCTCTCTCGTCTTTAGCTACTGTTGACCTTTGACCCCATCCTGGTGGAGAAGGTGGCCAACATGCTGTACCTGGTGATGCAGGACAACCCCAACCTGCAGCGGCTCTACCTCACCGGCGTCTTCTTCTTCATCATGATGTACACCGGGTCTAACGTGCTGCCCGTCGCTAGGTCAGGGAGCTCACACACACGTACACACACACACGCACGCAGATATACGTGTAATGCTGTCGGCTCAAATGTAGTTCTCTAATTCTGATATTTACTTTCCATTTGAGACAATTGTCTTGCTCTTGTCTGGTTTCCCTCCAGGTTCCTGAAGTACACTCACCTCAAACAGGCCTTCAAGTCCGAGGAGGTAAACACACCCCACCCCGCTCACACCCCCCCCCCCCCCCCCCCCCGTACACAGAGGGGGACTGCAGTCTGACCCTCTGACCCTGCTGTGCAGTCCAAAGGCCAGGACATCGTGCAGCGCAGCGTGCTGGGCCCCGTGCTGCCCGAGGCCATGGTGTGTTACCTGGAGAACTACGAGGCGGAGCGCTTCTCGGAGATCTTCCTGGGGGAGTTTGACACGCCCGAGGCCATCTGGAGCAGTGAGATGAGGTCAGCTCACCGCTCACACGAGGGCAGACCGTGGGTCGGTGCCCGGCGGTGAACTCGGACTGAGGACATTGAGCGGAACTAGTGTCTGCCACACAACTGAACTGGGGCGCCATAGGAATTGGGACACAAAGTTTGAAGAATGTCTACAGTCAGAACTTCTTCAGCTAGTGCTTTGTCTTTATTTGAATAGAATTAGCATGGTGTTTGGGCCTTTTATGGACTGGACAGTGGAGACACAGAATAGGACATTGAATAAAGGAAAATGAAGACACAGGACAGGGAAATCAGAACAGTTGAGACACAGGACAGTGAAGACATAGGACAGCGAAGACATTGGGCAACGAAGACATAGGATAGTGAAGACATATGCCCATGGAGACATAGGACAGTGTGTTGAAGAAAAGAGAGGGAATGACATGTAGCATAGGACCGCAGGTCGCGCTCAAACCCGAGTCTCTACAGAGCCGACACATCTCACATCTTTACTCTCTGTGACGTGTCGTTGTGTGTTCCCAGGCGTCTCATGATCGAGAAGATCGCGGCCCACCTGGCAGACTTCAGCCCTCGGTTGCAGAGCAACACGCGGGCCCTGTACCAGTACTGCCCCATCCCCGTGGTCAGCTTCCCGCAGCTGGACAACGAGCTGTTCTGCAACATCTACTACCTCCGACACCTCTGCGACGCCGTGCACTTCCCCGACTGGCCTATCAGAGACCCGGTAACGTCGTCGCCCTGCCCAATCGTGTTTGGTTTTATGATGTTCCGCCTTTTTAAAGGGGAAGTAACGCCAGAGTCGGCCATGTTCCGCCCCCTCAGCCACTGCTGTCCTGTAATGGGGGGGAGGTCTTCACGTACCAAATGACGGACCTTAGGGATGGACCTGGGAAATTCACTCTGAGATCAGATTTGATCTGATAATTAAAAAGAAATTTGTCTATGTATATATATATATACAGACAGACAGATAGACTTTAATGATCCCTGAGGGAAATTGCATATATATATACCGACCCGTTTTTGTCAGGGATATTGCAGACCCTACCCGGTGCATGTCCCAGACGACAGAGACCCGGAATCGGAGATGGGCAGGGTGTCGTATGGACCCGACAAGCCCGATAATCAAAATGGCACTATAAATGCAGTTCTACTGCTAAAAGAAAAGCTAGAATCATGCTGGGTACAAAACACATGGTAGGCGATCAAAAGGGGCAGAAAGTTGAATCTAATCTAATCTAACCTAAAAGACCTAACGTGAACAGCCCGCGGTGTTGCCTTAAAGGATGCGAGGATGAGTCGCACCATGACAGCCCGCCACACATAACGCACTTACCAGCCGTCTACTGCACACTTGTGATGTAATCCTGGTCACGGTCAGCCGGATCATCGCGTTAAACCCCCCCCCCCCCCACCCCATGCGTTTCTCTCGTGGTCAGCGCGGGTCACGGGTCTCGTCCGATCCACTGAGTTATGACCCGTCAGGACCAACAGACCCGGGACCCGACCCGGGCCCAGCTGAGCATAGTAAAACCTTAGACCCTGGGTGTTGGATCCTAGGGTTTGTGTAGAACCCTGAAGACCTCTATAATGAGTTCTACATGAAAAAGGTTGTGTCAATATTACTCAATGCAGTTAGTCAGCATTACAGTTCACTCTGCTAATGGTTATGTAGATGTACATTCTGTGCCAACTCTGAGTACGCCTCTTGTCATCTTAGAAAATCCCACAGGTTTTTGACAGTGTAGGTATTTTTCAGTAGTATTGTATTGTACTTTTCTTGCAGTATAGTGGTATAGTACTTTTGAGGTGAAACATTACTCTGTGGTAAAGTGCTGGTGGTATAGTGATTTCTGAGTTCTTGGTACTGTTTTCCAAGCAGGGACATGGACTTTGGAGCTAACCTTGTGTTTATATTGTCTGTGTCTCTGTATTGATGTGTGTGTGTATCTTTGCCACCCCCTGCAGGTGAAACTGCTAAAGGACACCCTGGAGGCGTGGAAGAGAGAGGTGGAGAAGAAGCCTCCGTCCATGTCTGTAGACGAAGCCTACGAGGTCCTCAACCTGCCCAAAGGACAGGGACAGTGAGTGCACCGTAACCCACCAGTGTTGTCTTCTTAGAGTCAGTCAAACACCCTCACCACCAGACCAGACCGTCCACCAGACTAGACTATTACTGAATGAATGGCTTTAAATGTCCCTTCTGTTCCTCTCTCGGCGTTGTTGGCACCGGCCTTGTGTCAACCTTGTGGTTGTGTGTTTGTCCTCAGGCACGACGAGAGTAAAATCAGGAAGGCCTACTTCCGCCTGGCCCAGAAGTACCATCCTGACAAGAACCCAGAGGGCAGGGTGGGTTTCTGTCACTAACATGCACTAATACCTAACCAGTGTGTACTTCCTGTTTAAACCGACACATGATTCCCCCTCCACCTTGTTGGCTGCGTATTTGTTCATGTGTGTGTGTGTGTGTGTCTGCTTGTGTTGCAGGACATGTTTGAGAAAGTGAACAAGGCCTACGAGTTCCTCTGCACCAAGTCGGCCCGGATCATCGACGGCCCGGACCCGGAGAACATCATCCTCATCCTGCAGGCCCAGAGCATCCTCTTCAACCGCTACAAACAAGGTCAGCAGGCCACCGGAGCTCAGGGAGACATTGAGGCCAGTGGACCTAATGGAGCTAACAGAGCTACTGGAGCTCAGACAGACAGACAGACAGACAGACAGACAGAAATACGTTAATAAGATGAGATAAGATAAGATATTCCTTTATTAATCCCCCTTAGGAGAAATTCACAGTGACCAGCAGTACAGGGGATAGATTAGTGCAATAAGAGCCTGACTATAGTCAATAAGATTAGTGCAATAAGAGCCTGACTATAGTCAATAATAATAATCAATAGTCAATAATAATAATCCCAGAGGGAAATTGCTTAGGGTGCTACACAGTACACACCATACAGAAAATGTGTAGAAATGTTTTGGATGAGAATATATAGTATCTCCCATAAGACATGATGATTAACTACAAATATGAAATGAAGTCAAAAGCCAATAAAATACAAAAGTCAATGAAATACAAATATTCAAATGAAATTAGAAATGAGAAATTTAAACCATTATAATGCCTTTGGCCAATGCTTCCGATCGTGTTTTGAATCGTTTGCGCATGTTGGAACAGAACTGGAGCCCTACAAGTACGCCGGCTACCCCATGCTCATCAAAACCATCACCATGGAGACCAGCGACGACCAGCTGTTCTCCAAGGCCTCGCCGCTGCTCCCCGCCGGCACCGAGCTAGCCTTCCACACGGTCAACTGCTCCGCGCTAAACGCAGAGGAGCTACGGCGCGAAGAGGGCATCGAGGTACCACGTTAGCTACCGTTAGCGTTGGGTACCGCAGCAATGCTACAGCGCAGTTGGCTAGTGGGCTAGCTAAGACGCTGTTTGTTTGGCGGGAAATAACGGCGGGAGAATCTGACTTGGGTTGTGAAAGTGAAGAGTGGATGGGAGGGAGACTATTTTACCCTTAATGTGTTCTACAGATGGCACCCGTCAATTGTATTGGATAGAACATAACTCTTCACATCTATATTTCATCGATTGAAATATAAATATCCTTTGTCTTTTCGTTCTCTCTGACCAGGTATTGCTGGAGGCGTTCTCCAGGTGTGTCGCAGTTCTCACGGCCTCCAGTAAGCCAGGAGACATGTCTGTCCAGGTAAACACTACTACAATACATTACTAATGCATGCTCATTGGATGTAAAGTGATGCAATGCTCTCCAAGTGGTTTGTTCTATGTGTGGTGTAATGTGATGTATAAACATCACAGTATCTTCCCGTGATGTGTGGTTCTGTGTGTGTGTGAGATGTGAAATCTGTGTTCCTTGTGTGATGTTTGTCTCCAGGTGTGCGGGCACATCTGTAAGTGTTACAGCGTGGCGGCGCAGTTCGAGGAGTGCCGGGAGAAGATCATAGAGCTGCCCAACATCATCAGAGACCTCTGTCACCTGCTCTACTACGGCAAGGTGAGTCCCTGGCCTCTCTCTGGTCCTCAACTAGGGCCAGGTGAGTCCCTGGCCTCTCTCTGGTCCTCTACTAGGGCCAGGTGAGTCCCTGGCCTCTCTCTGGTCCTCCACTAGGGCCAGGTGAGTCCCTGGCCTCTCTCGGGTCCTCAACTAGGGCAAGGTGAGAAGGAACACAAAAGAGGGATCCGTCTTTCCAAGGATGATTAGGAGTGCAATAGATTGTCATTGAATGGTAGCACAAAACAAACCAGAAATGAAGGTCAAAGTGGTTTAAAAAAAAAAACTGACTACAGGCTATCTGAGTCTGTTTATCTGACACTGTTTCTTATTATAATGCTGCTAGAGAAGACCCCTGGTCAGCTTGACGTGCCAATATGTCCTCTGCTCATCATCTCCTAGCTTCATTTCCTCCTTCCACCATCTGCTCCTTCTCCCATCTCTTCCTCCATCTTCTCATCCTCTTCCTGGCTCCTCCCTCCATCACAACCCCCCCCCCTCCCTCTCCTCCGCCTCCTCCACCTCCCTCTCCTCCCGCTCACTCTCTCTCCCTCCTCTCCTCCCCAGGGTCTCCCGCGGACGGCCGCCCTGGCCGTGCAGTGCGTCAGCTCCTTTGCGGTGGACTTCTTCCTGCAGACCCACCTGTACCACGCGGGGGTGCTGTGGCACCTGCTGGTCTACCTCTTCAACTACGACTTCACACTGGAGGAGAGCGGCGTGCAGGTCGGTACACGCGGTGCCTGCAATGTGACGCTTTTATCGGGAGCCGATATATAAATCAATGTGTCGCGGGATTCTGTAAATGCCGCGTTAAGACGTGGGGATTTATTTTTGGCCTGATGTTTTATGCTTCGGTTCAGATGTGCGGAAGCAAAGAATCGCAATACTCACAAGCATTGATTTTTTTTTAACTTTTTTTTTTTAAATAATTTTTTCTTCCAGGCCAGCCAGGACACCAACCAGCAGGAGGTGGCCAACAGCCTGGCCAGGATCAGCCTGGTGGCTCTCAGCCGCCTGGGGGGCTACGCCCAGCTGCAGGCCCCGCCCAGCCCCGAGAACGAGGCGGGGGCCGCGGCGCCGGAGACCAACGGGGTGGCGGCCGCGCCTCCGGAGAACCCCACCATCCGCAAGAGCCTGGCGGCAATGTTGACGCCGTACGTGGCCCGCAAGCTGGGCACGGGGACCCCCGCTGAGGTGGGTGGTTGAGCTGACACATACACACACACACACACACACGCACACACACACACACACACACACACACACACACGCACACACACACACACGCACACACGCACACACGCACACGCACACACACACGCGCACGCACATGCACACACACACGCACGCACATGCACACACACACGCAC
>JAXIVH010000009.1:8508681-8554393 GCA_036785325.1 Urophycis tenuis
TGACCACAGGTTCAGAAACGGAGTGCATCGGACACTTTAAACTGCTCTTCTCCTTGTTACGCGTCCACGGAGCGGGCAAGGTTCAGCAGCTAGCTTTAGAGGTAAAAAAAACCTTCCTTCTAGAGGCCAACCAACACCAACCAACACTGAGAGTGATGCCAGAGGACTAAACTGTTTGTTTGTTCGCCAGGTGGTTAACACGGTGACGTCCAACCAGGAGTGTGTGAGCAACATCGCAGAGTCCCTGGTCCTCTCCAACCTGCTGGTCCTCCTCCACTCTCTACCCTCCAGTAAGAAGCCAAGCCCACGGTGGCAGTTGGTGGCCCTTTTGTCTCTTGGTGTTGTGTGGTAGAGTCACCATTATCTCTGGAAATATTTGAAACATCACTAAACATCACTGGTGAAGGCTGATTAGCTTCAAGACCAGGATTGAGTATATGATACTTTTTCCATCATTGCTCAGCGCATAGATGCCAACGCCATTACCTGATAATATTAGTATATATACTGTATATGACTTTTTTTGCTTAAGATCACCAACTGTCCCTTTGTCACTTCCAGGCCGCCAGCTTGTGCTGGAGACTCTGTATGCCCTGACCTCCAACACAAAGATAGTCAAAGAGGCGATGGCCAAAGGTTTGTACATAACTGGCTACGTATCACTACTATTACCACTGGACCTCCATCTCAGACCTGGTTGTGACGGATGGCACCTCAGACAGATTGCAATTACACTTGTAAACTCTCTCTCTCTCTCCTTCTCACCCCTCTATCCCAGGTGCTCTGATCTACCTGTTGGACCTCTTCTGTAACTCGACCCACCCCCAGGTACGCTCTCAGACGGCAGAGCTCTTCTCCAAGATGACCTCGGACAAGCTGGTCGGTCCCAAGGTGAGCACCAGGGCCTTGCTGTGTAACCCCTAACCCTCCCAAATCAACTGCCTGGGATTTATAAAGTGCCTTTTATTTTGAAATAATTGAACTTTCTGGGCATTCAAACATTGGAAAAACGCTACGACATCCTGTTGCCATGACTACAACTGCCAGTGCTTGGTTTCTTATCCTCACAAAGTCCAGAAACCATTTAAGCGTTTGTTAAATCTTCGCTGCTATTACCAAGAGACAGACGGATGACAAACGCTGACGATCAGACATAAACCCCATGTCACCTCCTGTCACATTTTACGTTTAGTCAGAGGCTTTTATCGAAAGAAACCATCTGTTAGAGTAACGACGGACCCAGTGCCGAGTAGCCAAAGGAGTCAGGCGGCAGCAGCTCAGTGGACAGAGTGGGTCGTCCACTAACCGTAGGGTCGGCGGTTCGATCCCCCTGATCCCCCTCACCACCTCCAACTGTCCACATGTCGAACCCCACAAATGTACTGATTGTAAGTCGCTTTGGACAAAAAGCGTCTGCCAAATGCCCCTGTTACCCTTTTTTACACGGTGGGCTTCAACGACGCAGCCCAGACGACCTGAACCACCGGGTTTCATGACGCCAACACCCCGTTTGTGGCAATCCCGCAGGTGCGCCTGACGCTGATCCGCTTCCTGCCCGGCGTGTTCATGGACGCCATGCGGGACAACGCCGAGGCGGCGGTGCACATCTTCGAGGGCACGCACGAGAACCCCGAGCTCATCTGGAACGACAGCTCCCGCGAGACCGTCTCCACCACCGTGCGGGAGATGATGCTCGAGTAGGTCGCCGGGAGACCTCGGAGCGCCTTCCCAATCTGTTGTCCGGCTGTTAGCGTTAACTTTAGCGTTAGCTTTAGCATTAGCATAAGCATTAGCTTATGTCCGAGAGACGATGTTTGAGTCTGATGCCATGATCACCGGGAAGAGCCACTGTCTGGGCGTTAGTACTCAGTGGAACGTATTTGGTGGGCAGAGCAGGTGGACAGAGCGGGTCGTCCACTAACCGTAAGGGTCGGCGGTTCGATCCCCTTGATGCCCCTCCTCCAACTGTCGACATGTCGAAGTGTGCTTGAGAAAGACACTGAACCCCAACTTGCTCCCCGGGCGCTGAACATAGCTGCCCACTGGTCCTATGTACCATATGATGGGTCAAATGCAGAGAACAAATTTCATTCCCATTTCTAAAAAAAATACTGAGAATGACCAGTAAAGACAGAAAGGTCCTCTCTTCTTCTTATCTGTTCTCCTCTATTGTTAGCGTTAGCATTAGCGTTAGCCTTGACATTATCACGCAACACTCAAAGAGGTCAGACTTAGTGCTTCGACGACTTAGCTTAGCTGGGTCTTTGGTGCAGTGAAGTTAAGCATCGCTGTTCTGTCCCTTCAATTGTTAAATTGGTCTCTTGCAGCTTCATAATGTTCATAGTGTCTTCTGTCTTTGTTTTCCAGTCACTTTAAACAGCAGAAGGATAATCCTGATGTTAACTGGAGGGTAAGTTAGACACTGGATAGTTAGACACAATGTGCATTGAACGCACCTTTTATCGGAATGCTCCTTTAAATCCCCTGACCTCTGACCTTTGCCTCCAGCTGCCCGAGGAGTTCACGGTGGCGTACGGTGCAGGACAGGGGGAGATGGAGGTGGGCGGGGTCTTCCTACGCATCTTCATCGCCCAGCCGGGCTGGGTCCTGAGGAAGCCCAGGGAGTTCTTGGTCTCCCTGCTGGAGACCATCACGGAGCTGCTGGAGAAGAACAACCCCAACGTACGCACATACACACATGTACACCCACACACACACAAAGACACACACACAGACACAGACACACACAGACACACACACAGACAACACACACACACACACACACACACACACACACACACACACACACAGACAACACACACACACACACACACACACACACACACACACACACACACACACACACACACACACACACACACACACACACACACACACACACACACACACACACACACACACACACACACACAGACAACACACACACACACAGACACACACACAGACAACACACACACACACACACAGACAACACACACACACAGACACACAGACAACACACACACACACACACACACACACACAACACACATAGACAGACACAACACATGCAGACATTGTCATAGGCTATAGTGTACACCTGTTGTTTCATCCCCTGTCTACTGCAGGGAGAGGCCCTGGAGACGGTCACCACGGCAGCCGTGTGTCTGTTCAGCACGCAGGGCCAGCTGGCCGACCAGGTCCCTCCGCTGGGCCACCTGCCACGCATCCTGGCCGCGCTCAACCACCGCAACAACGCCATCCCCAAGAGCGCCATCCGCCTGCTGCACGTCCTGTCAGACAACGAGGTAACGCAGCGCAGCTAGTTACCGTGCTAGGTAGCGCAGCCCGGCTGGTTAGTATGGCGGGGTAGCATGCTAAGTAGCGCAGCATGGCTAGCCATCCTGATAGAATAACATTGTGTATTGTATAGTACATTCAATAATATGAGAAGTGCTTTTAGTATCTGTTTAGTAAGGCCAAGATGCTCCACAGGGAGTTTTAGGAAGTCATTTGGACAGAAATTGCCAACATGTAAAATTGTATTTATTTAGTCTATGGCAGCCCTGCTGTTAGTTGTACTACTAGCTATTCTTCTACCGTCCTAGCTATGCTATTCTGTCTTTACCTTATCCTAATGTTTGTTTGCTGAGAGCGATAGTTGGAATTGATGTAGTGAATCGCATTGTTAGCTTGTGTGTGGCACGCAGTATGTGCACGGGTGAGTTCAGACTAATGTGTGTGTGTGTGTGTGTGTGTGTGTGTGTGTGTGCGTGTGTGTGTGCGTGTGCGTGTGTGTGTGTGTAGCTGTGCGTGCGGTCCATGGCGGCGCTGGAGACCATCGGGCCCCTGATGAGTGGGATGAGGTCGCGGGCCGACATGGCAGGTCTGGCCTGCGAGGCCCTCAACCGCATGTTCCAGAAGGAGCAGACCGACCTTGTAGCACAGGTATGCTGCCATACGTTGTTTTGGTCTCTCTTTCGCTCTCGCTCTCTCTTGCTCTCTCTAATGGAGGCCAACAAATGAACACCTGCCGTACAAACGACTTCAAATGAAGCTATTTTCTTGCGTAACATAAGGCTTATATAACGTGTATGTAAGAGACATTCTCCTGTTTGGGGCGCGGTGTGTGCCAGGCCCTGAGGGTGGAGCTGGTCCCCTACCTCCTGAAGCTGCTGGAGGGCATCGGTCTGGAGACGCTGGACAACCCCTCCGCCACCAAGGCCCAGATTGTCAAGGCCCTCAAGTCCATGACGCGCAGCCTGCAGTACGGAGAGCAGGTACGGCCGCCCCCCCCGACCCCCGACCCCCGACCCCCGACCCCTGACCCCCGACCTTCAACCTGTTGTGGAAGCCCATTCCCAGGGTTTCATGTCTGATCGCCAGCGTTCGTCATCCTTTACGAGGAACAGGACGTTTGGTGCTTCTCATTGGCACCGTGATCGCCAGTTTCAGTCTCAGCCCCCCCCCACAGTACACAAGTTGGGCCTGATGATATCAAACCGGTTTGAAATAATCTTTGGCCTCCCAACTCTATCGTCAAAATAATTAACTCAAATAAAAAAATATATATTTTATTAAAAAAAAAGTCGGGAATGTAACTACACTATGAATTGGCAGTCCGAAGGAATGAAATGGAAAAAGTCCTACACCTTAACCCCAACCCTGTGAGAAAAAAATAACAAAGTCATGAAAAAAAAACTACGGAATGGACTGTGAAAAGGAATGGAGATGGTGTGCCACTGCAAAAAGAGTTCATCTACATCATAGAAGACAGAAAAGAGGGTTGGGGACCCCTGGCCCCAACCCTCCTCCTAGCTCTACAGGTTGACAGCCGACAGGAAGTAGAAAGTAGAGCCGAGCACCTTATCAGCCAGAGGTTTGCTGGGAACAATGCCGTTTGTTTCTCCTCCAGGTGAATGAGATCCTGGCCAGGTCCAGTGTGTGGAGCGCCTTCAAAGACCAGAAACACGACCTGTTCATCTCTGAATCGCAGACGGCCGGTTATCTCACAGGTAAACATTCAGTCTTTCACTTAAGCTTGTTGACCATGAAGCTCCTCAGGGGTAAGTCTCTCTCTCACTCTCTCTCTCTCCCTCTCTCGCTCTCTCTGCTGCTGGCTCTGAATTGCGTTCTGCTTTTACCTTCGAGCCTTAACCTCTTTGTGCCTAACTCCTCCACACTCCTGCAAACCTTTTCCCCTTTACCTTCTCCTCCTCCTCCTCCTCCTTCTCCTCGTTCTCCTCCTTGTTCTTCTCTTTCTCCTCTCCTCCTCCTCCTTGTCCCCTCCTTCTCCTCCTCCCCCTCCAATCCTCCTCCTCAGGGGTGTCCACTCCTTCTCTTCTGGCCGCCAGCAGCCCCCTGCGAGGCGGTCTGTAGACTCCTGAGCTGGCCTCAGTTGCTCTGAAGCAGGTAGAGCTCCATCTGGTGGCTCCTCCATCCTCCTCCACCTCCCCACTCACCCCCTCCATCTCCATCTCCATCTCGTGTCTCCTCCTACACTGTCGTTTTCATTTCCACCTCCCTGCTCTCGGCTCTGCTCTGCACACAGCCTGTCAACCTGTCCGTTGGACATGTTGCTTAGGTGCTCTCGCCATGCATCAATAACATCCTGTATTGTCATGACAACCAGGAGAGGATGTTCCTGAAATGGCAGTTTTTTTTGCAGTGGTTTGTACTTCTCAGCAGTAGTTTGTAGTTCTCACGTCATCCACGCCCTTTTAACACACCGTGTGGTACCATGTCTGCTAACTCGCCTCCATCCTACATGTTTTAGTCCAGAACTGTTACTAGCCAAACCTAGCTAACCTAGCGAGCTACATCGCTAGCCCTTCAGAGTGGCATCTTATCCTGCTGTGATCCTCCCTCCCCCCCCCCCCCCCCCACAGGTCCAGGAGTAGCGGGCTACCTTACGGCCGGGACGGGCACCACAGTCATGCCCAATGTCCCACCCCCTGTGGACAACGACATTGGTGACCTGGGTTGACGGACACACGGACACAGCAATCCCACTCAGGCGCGCAGACCCGCCCCCCCCGGCCCAGCGGCCGTGGACTCCCAGAGAGAGAGAGAGAGAGAGACCGCTCAGCTCACCCTAAGCCAACCAGGGGGTGGTGAGAGAGGGTGACACGGGGTGGGCGGAGCTATGTCCCGAAGGGGGGTGGGCGGGGCTACGTCCCGAGGGGAGGGCGGAGCTACGTTCCAGGCGAGCGCCGGTTGTCTCAGAAAATGTCCACAGCACTTCTTCTCCTGTCTCTTGTCCTCTTCCCCCTCCCCTCCCCAAAAAAACTGCAGCACTCAAGTCTTGATGAAACACTTTCTGATTGTTTTAAACAATGAACACGTTTTTTTGTTTTTTACTTTTTGTTTTTCTGCGTCTTTATCGTTTCTTTCACCAGGACGAAATAGTTTACTTTTTGTATGAATATATTTTTTACTCTTGATTTTACTTTTTTTTTTTTCTTTCTTGCCGTGGGACAAAGACATTGGAAGACTGAGGATTGTTAATAGAGCTCTGCTGTCCATCTCATTCTGATTGGCTCGTGTCATGAGGGTGGGCGGGTTTAGCAGTCCCAGCCGTCGAATGCGCTGACAAGCCTGTCCAGAAATTACATGAAATCCCCCCCCCCCCCCCCCCTTCTACCATTTATAACATTTCATTAACCTGTTTGTAAAGTTGTATTGGACCATTTTGTGTGTGTGTGTGTGTGTGTGTGCGTGTGCGTGTGCGTGTGCGAGTGAGGGGAGAAGCTGGAATCAGTTTTGATTGGATGATTGTCCTGCGCACGGTTACCACGGTTACCACGGTTACCGATCAAGATGAGATGTGTCTGAACAAAGGGACCGATCAACTGTTGGCCGGTTCGGCCAGGGGCTTGAACACTTTATGAGAACCACAACCTCGCCCTCCCCTTCCTCGTTAGCCGCCCTCGAACCAACGTCATCATCGTTAACGTCATGATTATATTGATTCATACCTCACCCCCTCTCTAATTCCAAGACCCCCATCTCCTCCTCATCCTCCTCCTCCTCCTCACCCTCCTCTTCCTACACCAGAATGCAAAAAGCACTAGAACAGACCCGAACTAGGTGATCGATAATCAGTCCTCTGCCAGAGACGGGAGGAGTGACTGACCCACTCGGATAATGAACCTACGTGAAACACACTAGTGCAATTGTGAGATGTTTGATGTAATATTACGTATATAAACTTTCTATATTGAATGTACATTAAAAAATGAATAAATCAGTCGCACTTGTACATACAAATTTTAAGAATAAAAGGGAAGCCACAGTGTTGTTCTTTGTTATTTGTGTTTATATATTATATTATAGTTTCAGCTCTTTAGACCAGGTTGATTATAAATAATGTAGTTCTTAACATAGCCTACGTACAAATATTGATATATAGCAAAGATTATATATAGTATAGCTTTTGCATATATATATATATATATATATATATATATATATATATATATATAACAAATTTATCAATATATACGTTTAGACATGTATATTCCTTAACTACTTATAGTTTTATATACATATGGTTTTTCATAAGTACAATAACTTGAAACGAAAAGTTAATCTTGCATTTTGCTCGAGCTTTTACTGGCCACATTCTCTCGTTAGAGGCCGGACATAATAGCGTGTAACACACACCGGAACTGATGTTGTTGGCGCCAATGACAACATTGGGAGCTTTGCTATTATGTGTGAACCATTGTGAACAACGGACTTTGATATTTTAGGATCTAATTCACTGGTTCGTACGTCAACGAAGGGCACTCTTTGGGCTGTGACAGCGTGCGTGCTAATAATAATGTCGTCTTTATGTTGAACTGAACGGAGGTCCAGAGAGAGCTGTCAAGTCTGCTCGGTTGTGGTCACCGGCTGGGCTCTTGTATATCTTATAACGGTGTACTTCTAACAACACGGTAGGTGCTTGCATTTCCAGTCATTGTCATTTGTTTTTACTCAGCCAACAAGACAACGTCGCCTGGCTCACAATAACGAGAATACAGCCAGTTTTCAACCGGCTCCATAGCTGTAGTCTGTCATTAGCTGCCAGCAACTAAATCAGTGAAAATATAAAGTACTATCTGACTGTATTTAATGGCGATAAACGGAAAAACATTCTGTCAAGAAGTCTGCAGCGATAAATCACTTCAGAACACTCACGACACAAAGAGAATAAACAAATCTGTCAATAGAGGTGGAATATTGATGAGTTTCTCCATTAAAAGCAATCAGATAAGACATAACTGCTCATCAGTATGATACTCCATGTAAACGGCAAGAGGTTGTGATGCTAACGTCCTCCTAGTCACAGGCGGATGTAGCCTGTCATGCTAGCTGTGGTTTCTGTGTTGTCTAAAATGTGCACGGACTCTGCTGCTGTACAGGCTCCTGATACAACAACACAATGGCACCGGACAAGGAAGCCTTTATCGTGAAGTTTGTGGAAACAGAAGGACAGAAGACGGACTATGCGGAGAAGGCGTATGAGGTATTGTACCCATAGGACTGTACCCTACTGTTAATTAAACCGGTATACTGTATATGTACGACGGTGTAATATAGTCCTAAACTGGCTCTACAGCTGACTCTCGTTGTGTTGCATTCTGTCACTAATGCACACTAAAACAAATACCACCAGTTCTATAAGGTTGTTCATTGTAACGTCACATTGCAATTACTGCCGCCATTTTGAGAGCATTGAGATGTTAGTTATTGTGTTGGTAATAGTGTTTGGTTGGTCGTTGTTTACTAATTAGTCATTGTTTTGTTTGAAAACTGACTCCTACATTACAGTATATTATGTTGATTTTAGGATTTTACAGTACAACAACTCTCATGAGTCCTCTCAATATGGTGAAGCAACAAAAAATCCCATGATGAATGATGATGTACATGCCCTATTTAGAGCTCATTAAGACTATGCGTAACTATGCTGTGTTTGTTTGTGTGTGTGTGTGTGTGTGTGTGTAGGCCATACTGGAGATGCAGTCTGAGAAGTGTGTGAGGCGCCTCTCTGAGGACGCAGCTCTCCAGCTAGACCACAAAGACAAATCCCTGTTTGTGTTCAGCAGCTTCACCACGCCTGCCTTCCACCACTGCAAGAAGGTGGGGCTCTAGACTGTGTTGTTGTAGCATCTAGAGAGGCGGTGCTACCACTGTATATGCTATTTTACTCCTCATAGGTATTAGACATATCATCATTTTCCACTGAAACCTGTAACATGACTCTTTAAGGGAAGTAATTCAGCAGACATTTTTATCCAAAGTTGCTTTTATTGACTGTGTAGATGCATCTTGCTCTAGGATGACTTCAGGGAGACTGAGGGCATTGGCAATCCAACCCAGTTACTTTTGGTTGGGAGTCCCAATCGAACTAGTCCCTAACCAGCCACGACCCTTTGTATCGGTGTACAGATAGACAGAGATAGTATACAACATCCTGTCTCCTCACACCCATCCATGAGGGATGATCTCTGTGTGTCCCTCTCTCCCCCTGTGTCATTGTGTCTGCAGCTTGGCTGCAGGGTGGTCAGCCCCCTGGTGGTGCTGTTCTGTCTGCAGCAGCACCGATGTGTTCCCCGGGCAGAGAAGCCCGTGTTCAACATGGCCATGGCTGACATCACCATCTCCTGCACCAGCCTGGAGAAGGCAGCACGGGTCAGTCACTGTCGTGTGCCGTTCTCTCTGTCTGGCTCGCTCTGTTATTTACACACACACACAGTCAAGACAGTCTGCTTAGTGATGGGAGGGTGTGTGGTTGAACACACTCTTGAGACCGTCATTCTTAAAAATATTTTTTGTTTTCACTTTATTTGCGCAGTATTAATTGTGGTTACTGTTGAGTTGGTTGAATGTCCTAACGTGTGCGTGTGCAGGCGGAGGTGATGGAGCTGGTGCAGCTGATGGGTGGGCGTGTCTACCTCGACCTCAACGTGTCCGTCACTCACCTGATCGCAGGTGAAGTGGGCAGTAAGAAGTACCTGGTGGCTGCCAGTCTGGGCAAACCCATACTGCTGCCCTCCTGGGTGAAAGCATGCTGGGAAAGATCCCAGGACAGGTATGTCCACGGCGGACCAGAGCGTGGGTGTGGATGATCTTCACTGTAATTTGCTGCTGTTGTTTACGTTGTTAGCAGATGATGAAATGGCTTTTAATACTGACAGAAAATGCAAGCAAACACATTTCGTCATGCATATCATTGCAAAATACAACACACTTTGATATAAAATACAACAGTACTTCACAGAAGCATCACCTCACAATTAGTCTTGCCACTAATGACAATTTTGGTTGTTTAGCAGAAGCTAAACTATTAATTACCCCGCATGGGATATTTTGGTCTTGCACCAGGAAGCACAGGCTGGCATGAGACATGTACACACACATGCACGCACGCACGCACAGGCACACACACACACACGCTTTTTATGAACGTTATCTCGTTATCGCTCTCACTCACTCACTCACTCACTCACTCACTCCCTCACTCACTCCCTCACTCACTCACTCACTCACTCACTCACTCACTCACTCACTCACTCACTCACTCACTCACTCACTCACTCACTCACTCACTCACTCACTCACTCACTCACTCCCTCACTCACTCACTCACTCACTCACTCACTCACTCACTCACTCACTCACTCCCTCACTCGGCTCCCTCCAGTCTGTTCAGGTACACCGACCTGTCCCTGGAGGCCCACCGCTGCCCGGTCCTCCGGGGCTGTGTCCTCTGCGTGACGGGGCTCTCCAGCCTGGAGCGCAAGGAGGTGCAGCGGCAGTGCCAGGAGCACGGCGCGCTGTACACCGGGCAGCTCAAGATGAACGAGTGCACCCACCTGATCGTCAGCGAGCCCTCGGGTGAGTGGTGGCCCTGCCGTACCGCTGCTCCCCCCCCCCCCCCCCCTTCCCCTGTGACTGGGGAAGTGCTTTGGGACACCCGTGTGTTGGAACGGTCACTCGGCTCAATTCATTACCGACTGTAGCGTAGTGCATTTGTGTGTAATAGTGTGTGTGTGTGTGTGTGTTGGCGTCTTTGTGTACTTGCACATTGTGTCATTATGGTGTGCGTGCAGGGACATCCTTGTGGGGGGGGGGGGGGGGGGGGGGGTAAATTAGGATGATTTTAAGGGCCCAGCACTGACAGAGAGTCCCCCAGAGGACACGTATTATTAAAACTATATGCAAGTACATCATGATTATAAAATGCAAATGAATATATGACATTTAAAATGTATATCTTTTATAAAAAAATATTTTGGGAATATTTTTTTGGGGGGGGGGGGGGGGGGGGCCCATAACTGCATTCTGTCAGGGGGCCCAGAATTCCTAGGGACGTCCCTGCGTGTGTGATTGTCTTATTACTTCATCAAGACAGACAGACATACTTTAATGATCCCTGAGGGAAATTGCTTTGTTGTTTGTGTAATTTGTTACAATACTCCAGGGGAAAAAGAAAGAAGAGACAGACACTCTACATATAGTAGAGTGTTAAAATATATAAATATATAATATAAACCTATGTAAACAATATACATATAGAAATATAGAAATATACATAAATGTACATACATCCAGGCATACACTAAGAGGTAATAGCATACACAAAGATGTAGCTTGTCGGATTATATGTGGTAAAAAAGACCAGTTGTGCAGAGAGATGACCAGTTATGTAGTGAAATGAAAGACCCTGACTATAACCACTTCAATCTTGTATAATGTTAAAGTGTGGTGCGTTGAACATGTATGTGTGTGTGTGCGTGTGTGTGCCTGTGTGTGCGCGTTCCAGGCCCAAAGTACGAGTGTGCGAGGAAGTGGAACATATTCTGCGTGTCCCTCCACTGGCTGTTTGACAGCATCGAGAAGGGCTTCTGCCAGGACGAGAGCCGCTACGCCGTGGAGCGCGGCGCCGCCAAGGCCGACCGGCCCCACACCTCCACGCCCACCGGGGGAGGCAGGAAGACCGGTGAGAGACGTGTGGTCGCCCCGGGGGGGGCGCGGGCCGCGTGTGTCTGCCGGGGCCGTGTTGCGTGACGCCTGTTGCTAGGGTTACAGAGATCGAGCAAACGTCTCAGCGATTGACGTTTGCTCGTGTATGTCTACGCTTGAACAACCTCCTTTTGAAACAATTTTGTCAGTCAGTCAGTCATTTTCAAACCGCTTATCCTCTAGAGGGTCGCGAGGGGGCTGGAGCCAATCCCAGCTACAACGGGCGAGAGGCGGGGTACACCCTGGACAGGTCGCAAGACAATAATAATAATAATAATACATTGGACTTATGGTGGCGTGGAGCGGTTCGCAGCCGAGTGTGAAGCGGCTGGGATGAGGATCAGCACCTCCAAATCCGAGGCCATGGTTCTCAGCCGGTAAAGTGTGTAGTGCACTCTCCGGGTCGGGGAGGAGATCCTGCCTCAAGTGGAGGAGTTCAAGTATCTCGGGGTCTTGTTCACGAGTGAGGGGAGGATGGAGCGGGAGATCGACCGACGGATCGCTGCGGCGTCGGCAGAGATGCGGGCTCTGCACCGGTCCGTCGTGGTGAAGAAGGAGCTGAGGCGAAAGGCGAAGCTCTCGATTTACCGGTCGATCTACGTTCCTACCTTCACCTATGGCCACGAGCTGTGGGTAGTGACCGAAAGAACGAGATCGCGAATACAAACGGCCGAAATGAGTTTCCTCCGCAGGGTGTCCGGGCTCTCCCTTAGAGATAGGGTGAGAAGCTCGGTCATCCGGGAGGAGCTCAGAGTAGAACCGCTGCTCCTCCGCGTCGAAAGGAGCCAGTTGCGGTGGCTCGGGCATCTAGTGAGGATGCCTCCTGGACGCCTCCCTGGGGAGGTGTTCCGGGCACGTCCCTCCGGGAGGAGGCCCCGGGGAAGACCCAGGACACGCTGGAGGAACTATGTCTCTCGGCTGGCCTGGGAACGCCTCGGGATCCCCCCGGAAGAGCTGGACGTGGTGGCTGGGGAGAGGGAAGTCTGGGCTTCTCTCCTCAGGCTGCTGCCCCCGCGACCCGACCCCGGATAAGCGGAAGATAATGGATGGATGGACTTATGGTGCCTTTCAAAACACCCAAGGTCACCTTACAATAAAAAAGAGTTTATTAACTAAGAAAGATAATTAAGAAAGATAGACTGACTTGAAAAGGTGAATTTTAAGAGTAGTTTTGAACTGTGAGATGGAGTCAATGGCACGGATGTGAGGGGGGAGTGAGTTCCAGAGTTTTTGTGCAGCATGGGAGAAGGCCCTTGCTCCCATTGTGGTGAGTTTGATGTTTGGTAATGCCAGTAGTCCTGCTGTTGATGACCGTAGTGAGGGTGAGGGTGTAGGAGTTCTGTGATATATGAGGGGGTGAGGTTGTGAAGGGCTTTGAATGTCATCAGCAGGACTTTGAAGTGTCGAAGAGTATTAAGTGTTAAGACGAAGTGTACCAGAAGTTATCGCCTATCTTCTACTAGTCGGTGCAGCCAGGGACAAGGTGGTCTTGTGGCTGGGGTGGTGGACTCCCAGAAAGGTTGTGGGTTTGATCCCCCAGTGTCCACCGCCCGAACCCCTTAGCCCGACCTGCTCCTTGATGACCGTCTGATATGTGAATTTGACATAAACGCTGCCTGTCATGCTTGCAGTTGTACTGAGCGTCTGGTTCCCTTCTTCCAGGAGGCCCCTCCCCTTTGGGTCTGAGCTGCATCTCCGTGGACCGCAGCATGGCCGTCAACGACACGGCCCTCACCAACGCCACGGCGCTCAGCAACGCCACGGCGCTCAGCAACGCCACGGTGCTCACCAACGCCACGGTGCTCAGCAACGCCACCGCCTCCCGCCTGGAGGCCCCAGACCCCGTCGACGCCCTGGACCTGTCCTCCTGCCCCGCGGACGACGTGCTGGACGGATGCAAGGTAACCTAGCAACGCCGGAGCTCTGCCTCCTGGCTTCCCGGGCCACCGTGTCTTGCGGACAGTACCTACCTCCTGCAGTCCATGAATAATAGATGCTGCGTGGTGTTATTATTTTAGTGTTGCGGGGGGGAAATCTCTCCATGGATTTCAAAGAATGTGATAAAAGTGTAATATTAACAGTATGAAGTAGCAGGAGTAGTAAGAAAGAAAGAAAGAACTGGAAAAATATTCCCTTATATGTTGTTATATGCGTGTGCTCTTTTGAAGTAAAAAAAAAAAAATGAATACCTTAAATAATGATAAAATGTTTTTATTTAACGATTTGAGCGGTCCCTCTTGAACAGGCAAAGGGGGGGGGCACTTTTATACACATCGATAAGAGTGTGCTCTTATTTTGCAAAAAAAAAAAAAACACGCCATCGACCACGCTCTTATTTTGCGTGCAGCTGTATCTCTGCGGGCTGCCCGGGAAGAGGCTGGAGAAGCTGCGGCGGCTGGTGAACGCCGGCGGGGGGCTGCGCTTCAACCAGCCCAGCGACGACCTCACGCACGTGGTGATGGGAGAGCCCGACAAGGACCTCATCGCCTCGCTGGCCAAGGCCACACACAGGTCAGAGCTCCCCGGGCGCCCGCGCTGCTCAGCCGGAGTCACCGCACCCTAGGAACGGGAGTAGAATGCAGCGCTTTGTTTTCCATTGACTCCCCATCAAGTGGGTGAAGACCTATAGAACAGAATGATAAATGTCAGTGTCGTCAAATATTCACCTAACGATGCATGTGAGCGAGTTCTGTAGGGCCAAGCCTTCTTAGACCGAGGACCTTTTGTATAGAGGATGTTTTAGTTTCGGTCATCTTTTGCTTTCCCTGCTGCCCACACCCCTCCGGTGAGTTGTGTTGAGTGCTTGAAATGCGGTGTGCCTGGGGTAGCAAAATCCTGCGGGTTCTCGGCAAACCCCAGAAAGGTACCTTTTTATTATGTAAGCAGGCCATGTTTCTGGCTGTCGATTTTTTGGAAACGCCTGTCAGGTAACAAGCAGACAAGCGCGCACACATAATGATCCAGAGTCTGACCCTCTCCCCCCCCCCCAGGCCTCACGTGGTGACCGTACAGTGGCTGCTGGACAGCTACTCCAGGGGGACCCTGCTCCCAGAGGAGGACTACCTCCACCAGGACTGCCTGCCTCCGGCTCCGCCCGCGGGCCCCAAGACCCACAGGGCCGCCTCCACCTCAGCCCCTCCGCCGCCGGTCGCCAGCCCCAGCACCCCCGCCCACCGCAGGGCGGAGGAGGACCTCCTCTCCCAGTACATGGATGACGACCCCACTATGGGCAAGTATCCACGGCAATGTAAAAATAAAAACAGACTGGAACCAGATTGGGTTCCAGTCGCCCTATTAAGTTGCCCTATTAGTTGGTGTTTTTAAACCAGAACTTGATCTCTATAACAAGGTAATATAATGGAGAAACAATTATTGGTAATTGGCAATATGACTATAATTACCTGTGTGCTAGGTAAGTAGGTACTCAGATACTACATTACGCCACAGAAATGCAACTTCATTATAGTTGAGGCAATCACCACTGTGCTGCTTTGCTTCCCCAATTATCCGACCTCCAATTAGAGCTAATGGAACGGATTTAATTGGTTGGCATTGGTTTATCCATCAGCTGAATTACATTAGCTGGTGGCTATTCCTTGGGGCCTTGAGCCTCTCCAGATAATTGGTGATGGTTAAAAGGCAGTCATTTAAGTCAGTGTTGTATTTATCGAAGGCATTGTACCGCAGGGTGGTCTCCGATGTTCTTGCGACAAGGCAAGGGTCGACTACGTAATACAAATTAAAATAAGGGCTTTATAGTATTGTGATGCATTTTTAATATGACTAATATAATCTCCATGCTGTTTTTGGTGTTCAAACATATTTGTGTACATTTATATTTAGGGCATTTAGCAGATACTTTTATCCAAAGCAACTTACAAAGAGTACATTTGTCAGAAGAAGGTGAAACATTTCATTGCTGCTAATACAGTAAGAAAGTCACCAGAACAAGTTTCAAGCATTTAAATTGCTAGATAAACCATTGCTAGTATACAACATCTCTGACTAAGTGCCAAGTTACAAAGAGTGATTTAAGTGCGTAGTGTGGTGTGTGTAGTGCGTACTGTGTGTTGTGCGCAGTGTGTGTGTAGTGTGAGTAGTGCGCAGTGTGTGTGTGGTGTGTGTAGTGCGCAGTGTGTGTAGTGCACAGTGTGTGTAGTGCGTAGTGTGTGTGTGGTGTGTGTAGTGCGCAGTGTGTGTGTGGTGTGTGTAGTGCACAGTGTGTGTAGTGCGCAGTGTGTGTGTGGTGTGTGTAGTGCATAACAGATCCTCTTGTCCCGCTGCAGTCGACATGCCCCCACCAGACGAGGGCGGTAGAAGCTCTCTCACCACACTTCCGGACCCCCGGCCCGGTCCCTGGGCGCCGGCAGAACCCGCCGAGCCCACAGAAGAGGACTCCACCCTGCAGCGGGCCAGCCAGGGGGGTCTGCTGTTCGCCGGGAAGCGCTTCCGCCTGCTGGGCTTCGGCTCGGAGGAGGAAGCCCAGTTGGTCCAGCTGGTGGCGGAGAACGGGGGCAAGATTCTGGCGGGCCGCAACCGAGCCGTGGCGGACTACGGCGTGGTGCCGCTGCTGGGCTGCGAGGTGGAGGTCACCGTGGACGAGGTGGTCACCGTCACCTGGCTGGTGAGTTCTGGTCTGCTGGTTGTGGTCTCATTGGTTCTGGTGCCGGTCTGATCTGGGGAAGGGATGCACCTGTTGTGGCTGCACAGAACAGCTAAAAATACAACAATTATGTAAAAAATATATATACAATATATAGGACCACTTCCTCTGGCAGTAATATAGATGATGTACTGGAAAATGAAGTAGGTTTTGTATCACATTTGATACAACACCTTGATCTTTGTGTCTTATGATTGAATTCTACAGCAGTCAGATGAAATCATGGCACATGAATTGCTATCACGGTGCACAGAAAGACGGGATCAGAAAGATCGGGAAACTGAGGACTCGATCAAAACTCCCCTCCGTTTACTCCCTGCGGTTCAAGTGCTGTGATGAAATGACCATCTTGCAGTTGTGTCATCATTAACCTCTCCTCCGCCCCCCCCCCCCCACCCCCAGGTCTTGTGTGTGGAGAAGGAGTGTGTGCTGCCAGTGCTCTCCAACCCCCTGTTCACTCCGGTGGAGGTGAAGCTGGGCTGCTCCCCCCTCAGCTCCTGTGTGCTGTCCGTCAGCCAGTTCACCGGCGTGGAGAGAGAGTCCCTGGTGGAGCTGGCCGAGCACCTGGGTGCCAGGTGTGGACGCCCGCATCTCTGTTGTGGAGGCCGACTGTTGCACGGGCTGACTTTGGTCCAGGCTACATTTTGGAGATGAATTAATTACATTTTAGAAAGTAGTAGTTCATATGGGCGGCAGTAGCTCAGTGGACAGAGCGGGTCGTCCACTAACCGTAGGGTCGGCGGTTTGATCCCCTTGATCCCCCTCCTCCAACTGTCCACATGATGAACCCCACCAATGTACTGATTGTGAAAATCAGTCGATGATCATCGTGATTTTAATCCCGAGCCCTAAGGGTCGGTTTGTCTCGTCGTTCCTTTTGCGTTTCATAACAACCCCCTTGTCTTGTGACCCCCTGACCTCGCAGCGTCCAGGACTACTTTGTGCGCACGGCCAACCAGAAGAAGGGCATGCTGGCCAGCAGCCACCTGGTGCTGCAGACCCCCGAGGGCACCAAGTACCAGGCGGCCCAGAAGTGGGGGCTCCCCGCCGTCACCGTGCGCTGGATCCTGGAGTCGGCGCGGACCGGCCGGCGGGCCGACGAGGACCGGTACCTGGTGGACCGACCCGCCTCGCCCGGTGAGCCAGGCAGCTCGTCAGGCAGCTCGTTAGGCTCTGCCGCAGGGATCGGGTCACAAATACACATGAACTGTGAACTTTTGATCTGGATTCATTATTTGTATATTTCTGTTTCAAGATTATTTGTCACGCAGTAGTTACAAATAAGGCCTTTTTTTAAAGATATTTCAGTAGTGTTCATCCTAGATGTCTTAATTCTTCGCATATTGCATATGGTTGCATATTCTTTATAGTCGTCATATTTGAGGTGCAAAAACGTCATCACTAAAAAGCATTGGCTATGAATGCCTACAGCATTAGAAGAACTCTCGTAATGAACAGAAACTCATCAAGACATTATACACAATTACTTCCAATTCATGAATTGTAACTCCACAGTCCTGATGTTGTGCGATGAGCAGGAAGGTGATGGGTGACCACCCCCGCTGTCCCTCCACACTATAAAACCCTCCCTCCCCACTCCTGATTCGCAGAGAGAGACAACGACAGCTTTGTGGGCGGCTCCCAGCGTGTGGCTCCGCCCCCTCCGGCGCTGGGCTCCGTCTCCCCAGAGTTCCCCCTGCTGGGGCGCCAGAGCGGCAAGGCGGTCACCCCGCTGGACGTGGGCCGGTTCCAGTCCAAGGTGTTCCGCTCATTGCTGGACCAGATGAACCCCCTCGGAGAGGAGCAGGGGGCGGGGCCTCCGGTCACGGGGGCGGGGCTGTCGTCGGGCAGAGGGAGGGGCCCCCAGAAGGAGCCCGCCCTCCAGCTGGACACGCCCTCGCGCTTCCTCAGCCGGGACCAGCTCTTCAGACCCTCCTTCAATGTGAAGGTATCCCGCCCAGTGATGGATTAGTTTAGATTACGTTCAATTAGATGAAAGGGGGAAGTGATTTATCCCGTGGGGAACCGGCCTGGTAACGGCCTGAAGATAAATACAATAAATACATAGAAACCCAGTGTGATGAAAAGACAAACAAAGGGTCTCTTGTCTTCTATGGCTGTTATGTCACTTGCTTTTAAAACAGCTACCAGAAATGTGTTTTCTTAAGATATTGGTTTGTTGATGCAGTCTGCTACAAGGTTTATTCACTGTAAAGTTGTAAGATTTCACCAGAGATGGATTCTAGACCATGGTTCATCACTCCTTTGCATCAGAGGTATTGATGTACATCCACAACGTAACCCCCCCCCCCTGTGCGTGTCCCTGCAGGATGCGCTAGGTGCCCTGGACACCCCGGGGGGCAGCGTGAAGCCGGGGGAGAGGACGGAGACTCCTCTGACCGACGTGATCAACAGGAACCTGAAGGTGGCGCTCGCCAACAGCTCTCGCTGCCCCACCGCCAACATGCAGGCCCTCAGCGCCAGCCCAGTGCTCAGCAAGATGCCTGAACCACAGGTACAGACACACTTTCATATAGATTAGATTAGATTACATTTTATTGTCATTGTGCAGAGTACAAGTACAGGGACAACGAAATGCAGTGCAGTGCAGATATACAAGTGATATATGACATGGGATAGAGAGTAGATTATTATTATTAGATTATTATTATTAGATAGATAGATTGGGGCAGCAGTAGCTCAGTAGGTAGAGCAGGTGGACAGAGCGGGTTGTCCACTAACTGTAGGGTCGGCGGTTCGATCCCCTTGACCCCCCTCCTCCTCCAACT
This sequence comes from Urophycis tenuis, assembly GCA_036785325.1. Classification (NCBI taxonomy): domain Eukaryota; kingdom Metazoa; phylum Chordata; class Actinopteri; order Gadiformes; family Phycidae; genus Urophycis; species Urophycis tenuis. The sequence goes on from JAXIVH010000009.1 coordinate 8,528,149, forward strand.
GTCCACATGTCCAACCCCACAAATGTACTGATTGTAAGTCGCTTTGGACAAAAGCGTCTAAGCGTCTGCTAAATGCCCCCTTTTCTTTCTTTCTATTCTGAGTATGTTTCCATGCAGAGGGAAACCCATTTAGGTAGAGATTATGGTTGTTATCCGGTTGAGGGATTAAAATGTCCATGTTTACATGGCCACTGCAGTACCTTGGCTAAGTGACCGAAACATTTCATGCGTCACCTCCAGGTCCAGGAGAAGGCCCCTGTGGGCCTGCTGGCCGGGGTGGTGGTCTGTGTGGGGAAGAAGCTCAGCAAGATGCAGTCAGAGCTCAACACCATCGCTGCCTCACTGGGGGCAGACTTCAGGTGGGCGGCACACTCTTCCTGTCTCCTCTGATGACACTGGAGAGAGTGTGTTTGGAGGTTGTTTCAAAACGTCCATAGATATTCTTACCACCACGTGTGGCGTTGATCAGTCGTGTGTGTGTTTGTGTGTGTGTGACTGTGACTGTGTGTGTGTGTGTATATATATATATATATATATATATATATATATATATATATACCCTTGTGTGTGTGTGTGTGTGACTGTGTGTGTGACTGTGACTGTGACTGTGTGTGTGTGTGTGTGTGTGTTACCCAGGTGGTCGTGTGATGACAGCGTGACCCACTACATCTACCAGGGCCGCGTGGGGGACAACACGCGGGAGTACCGCGGGGTGAAGGAGAGAGGGCTGCATGTGGTGTCCCAGCATTGGCTCCACGCGGTGGGTTCACTTAAACCAGCGCACACACGCACACACACCTAGAGTCTCCACCCCACATCATGTAATTTAGTCATCGAGACACTTTTATACAAAGCAACTTAAAGTGACATTTTTTATTTTTTATTTTTTATTTATTTATTTATTTATTTATTTTTAGATAGTTTGTCATTATGGAGCAGGAAGGGGTTAGCCAGTACAGAGACAGGTCCTTAAGGAGCAGATAGGGGTTAGCCAGTACAGAGACAGGTCCTTAAGGAGCAGATAGGGGTTAGCCAGTACAGAGACAGGTCCTTAAGGAGCAGATAGGGGTTAGCCAGTACAGAGACAGGTCCTTAAGGAGCAGATAGGGGTTAGCCAGTACAGAGACAGGTCCTTAAGGAGCAGATAGGGGTTAGCCAGTACAGAGACAGGTCCTTAAGGAGCAGATAGGGGTTAGCCAGTACAGAGACAGGTCCTTAAGGAGCAGATAGGGGTTAGCCAGTACAGAGACAGGTCCTTAAGGAGCAGATAGGGGTTAGCCAGTACAGAGACAGGTCCTTAAGGAGCAGATAGGGGTTAGCCAGTACAGAGACAGGTCCTTAAGGAGCAGATAGGGGTTAGCCAGTACAGAGACAGGTCCTTAAGGAGCAGATAGGGGTTAGCCAGTACAGAGACAGGTCCTTAAGGAGCAGATAGGGGTTAGCCAGTACAGAGACAGGTCCTTAAGGAGCAGATAGGGGTTAGCCAGTACAGAGACAGGTCCTTAAGGAGCAGATAGGGGTTAGGGCATCATGCTTAGGGATGCCTACAGGAAGAATTCAGACATTCGGGTTCGAACCCACAACCTTGCAACGGGTAGTCAATAACCCGACCCAGATTGTAGAAACAAATGATTGACTGATGATGGATGATAGATGATTGATGCTGACTGCATCCTCCAGTGTGCTGAGGAGCAGAAGTGGGTCCCAGAGTCCCTGTACCCCTTCAGCTTTAACCCCAAGATGAGCCTGAGTCTCAGCCAAGTGCCCAGCAACTCCCAGAGGTCGCCGCCCTTGACACGCACCCAGCTCCGTGACCTCACCATCACCCACGGCAACCAGGTGAGTAGCCTCTGTGTTGGGATGTAAACACCATATGAGATGCAACAGGTGGAACGTTCAGCTATGGAAGATGATGGGAAAATAAACAAGGGATTGGAATTGTTTTACCAGGATCTTTTACTCCAGAACCAGTGTACACCAGAAATGGAGATAATACTAAATTAAATTAAATGTGAAACACATTGACTTCACATTTTTGATTTAATATTGTTATAATGATAGCATTATAATGACTCTTTATCCCTCACACAAGGCTTGTACCGAAATTTAATTAGTATTTCTCTCAGGTATTGTATTACTAAGTGCATAGCAAGTTAATTGAGCAATCAACCTCCATTATAGTGATTACAAACTAATCAGGCTGTGGTTTCTCAGGTAATAAAACCACAACCAGGACCACTTGCATGTTTCTGTCTCTCTCAACTGGCCTTATTAAACCTGTTGTTAATGTGGTTTGCTTCCAACATGCTTTCCTTATTTCACCTACCCACAGCCCAATCACAACACCACCGAAGCAGAATCCACATCCCGTTGTCAAGGCAACGGAGAGACGCTCATAGAGGAAGAGGCACATGACACGACAGAGAGAGGAGGTCTGTCCAAGCAAATGCCCTCAGACCACAAGAACCACAAACCAACACAACAAGCTAGTTATACGGGAGCTCTTCTGATTGGTTTAACGCTGAGCCATTCCAAAAAAATCTTTCTGTAGATTATGTAGAATACATTTCAAAGCATGCAAGTTAAAAATAAGAATGCACCCTGTGCAAGATCGCCTAGCGGCCATCTTGGTTCTGAACGCTAGCTTGGTGGAGGAACTGAATGTGGAATCCCGCATTCAGGGGACCCCACCAAGCTAGCTAGCTACCATGCTCAAAACAAGATGGCCGCCTCTGGGCCTCTATGGTCTGAAACCCGTTGACCTTGACGCTGTTCCTCCAGACCTGTCGGAGACCCTGGAGATGAGGGAGAAGCTCCAGAAGCAGCTGCAGGAGATCATGTCGGCCACCAAGATGACCACGCGGAGGAGGTCCTCGGCCTGCCACAGCCGGCTGGGGTCCGACACCGGCCCCAACACCCCCGACGCCAAGGGCCCGCGGGCCGGCCGCTGCAGCACCAGACGCACCCTGGAGGCCTTCAGGTTAGAGGGGACTTTATTTAAGACTTTATTTTAGATTGGTCACACAGCCACACTCACTGGCTTTCTGTCCTCTACTGCATTTTCCACTTCCTGCTCTCCTCCCCTGTATTTTCTGCTTCCTGTTATTTCATTCTTATGTTCCACTTCCTGTGCCCCCTTTCTGTCCTCCCCCTCCTGTTCTCTCCTTGTTCGCCTTTGAATGTTAACTCCCACCCCACACCCCCCCTCCTCTTAACTTCATGCTCTAAACTTCTTCAACTACCAGTCCCCCACTCTATTACTTATTTCCAGTACCTCCTCTCTACTCCCTGCTCCTTCCTGTCCTCCTCTTGGCAGCATGGTCATACACTTAACTGGTCTCCTCCCTCCCTGCAGGATCTCCAGGGAGGCGCTGCTGGACGTGAACACGGAGCCGTCCCAGAGCGAGCAGATCGTGTGGGACGACCCCACCGCCCGCGAGGAGCGAGCCAAGCTGGCCGACAACCTCCAGTGGCCCGGCAGCCCCTCCCAGCACTCTGACCCGCCCGGCCCCGTCCACCTGCCCGAGAGCAGGACCGCGTTCAGGGAGAGCCTCACCGACTCTGAGCTGGTGGAGTTGGGTGAGTGGAGCAGGGGGGCTTGTGCTGTAGTGTAGATTGTTGTTTCATGTATGCAGCCAATCCACTCTAAGTGTGCTTCTTTCTACAACCAATCATATCTAAGCTTATTTGCTCTCTGTCCAATACCATCTCAGCCTTTTCTTGCGACGGCCAATCCAATCCTTTCTGCCTTTATGTCCACAGCCGCGTGTGATGTCATTGAACAGCAGATGGGCCAGAGAGTCTTGACCCCTCTGGCGGAGGAGCCTTGCGATGACCTCCTGACCCCGAAAGCCCCCAGCATAGCCTTCCCCCTTGCCAACCCCCTGGTACCTCCAGGGCCACAGGTAGGAACGCATCAACCAATCCAGTTGACCTGGCTTACCTGGCCACGCCCACCACAACCTCTCCATCACATCCCGCAGTCACACACAGGGTTACTGTGACGTCATTCAGCAGATGCTTTTATTCAAAGTGACTTGCAGGACAGAGAGTAAAGGCTGGGTTATGCTTCTGCATAGGGATTACGTAGTGATCACGCAATGGCCACGCAGTTGCTCGGACGCAGTCATGAGCCTGTGATGGTTCTGCTTGGGGTTTACGTCTCGAAATGCAATTCAATGCCAAACCGGTAGAGGGACCAGAATGACCGTTCTGGTCATTACATACGGATTACTAGCAAGTAAAAAAAAAGTTTACAGAAATTAAGGCAAAAGTTTAGCATTTATCACACCGTAGCAGTGTTTACGAGTGCAAACCGGAAAAGCGATCTCCAGTGAATGTAGTTCGCGGACCAATCACAACCAAAGCTGCTGTGTTGGTGTTGCGTCGCCTCGACGCGCGTCTAGGATTTTTGGGAGGTGCACGTCAGGCCCTTGCGTTGGACGTAAGGGGGACGTAAAGGGTCCCCAGCGTTGCGTCAACGCGGAAGCATAAATGAAGCATAACCCAGCCTTTAGGCACATGACACAAGGATGCTTACAGATCAACTGAGGACATTGAACCCAAAACCTACACTGAGTTGAGGGATGGAACCAACCATTCTTTTAACATTGACATTGGTTTTGAAACAAATGCTGTCTGTTGACTGTTGGTGATGTCTACAAGATGGAAGATAAGATCAACACTTTCTCAATCCAGTGAGATTGAGATGTCGCAGCAGCAACTGTCAGATATATTTATGCAGTAATAGACATGATATACAGTATCATTGGCAAAGGCGTTTTCCCTTACCGTATAGTGTTACCGATGTGAAACAAGGCAGAACGGCAAGAAGAGGACAGACAGACACACTGACAGTGTGTCTGTCAGTGTCAGTAACACTGACACTGACTGTAATAGAATAATAGAAAGCCGTGTATATTCACATCTCTCCCAAGATGGCCGACGCTGTGTGTCTGTGTGTGTCCTCCCCCTCAGGAGGAGCACGAGGAGAGGCAGCCTCCCAGGTTCCAGCTGTCCTCCCTGAGCCCCCAGGAGCGCATCGACTACAGCCAGCTGATCGAGGAGCTGGGTACGAGCCCCCCCCCCCTCCCCTCTGGGTCACTTCCAAACTCTCACCGCAGAGTCTAAAGAATCTAAAGACGAGCACACATCTGGGTGAACGGGTGGGGGGCGTTTCACTTCCTGCCACCTGGTATTTGATTCTTAACTTACTTACTTAATTACTCATTTGATTTTGAAATCTGATCTTCTGCATTTAACCCAATCGTGAATTAGTGGAATACACTCAGCACACAGTGATGGTGAAGCACACACTTAAACCTGATGCAGTGAGCTGCCTGCAACAGCGGCGCTCGGGGAGCAGTGAGGGGTTAGGTGCCTTGCTCAAGGGCACTTCAGCCGTTCGCACTGGTCGGGGTTCGAACCGGCCACCCTCCGGTTACAAATCCGAAGCCCTAACCAGTAGGCCGCGGCTGCCCCTGCATCCATGTTGCCGGAGGAGGCGGCGATCTGTCTAAGCGCGTAACTGGCTAACACACAAAGCTGCAGCTGTAGACTGGCCACTGAGACGGACAGGCACAAGCCACATCTAATGTGTTTTCTCCAGAAGAAGCTGTGCTCCCCCCCCCCCCTCCCCCTCCGAAGTTGGAGTCCAGAATACAAACTTTGTAACTAAATAGATTCAGATCAAGTGTTTAATTAAAAAGGAAACCGGGCACCAGCCGCCGTGCTGCGGCCGCCCGGTCCCTCATGACAGACGGCGGTGTTCAGGAAGTCATGGTTGAGGCGTCAGGTGACCGCGTGACCCAGTGAGAGGGCCTGGTAAATCAGTACGGCTCTCTGCAGGCTTTGGGTCCAAATTGTCTGGACATGAAGCTGTGCAGGTAAGGTAAACTCTCCCCGTGTTTGGAAGGACACACTGCGACAGGACTAATTGAGACGTTATTGCTGTCCAAAATATTTTTGCCTGTTGTATTCCGAAAATGTTGCATCGCGTTATCGCCATGGTGATCCCCATCGCCACGTCGGCCCCCAAAATAGCGTCAAGCGTACGTCACGTTATCATCATCATCATCATCATCATCATCGTGGCCGTGTCACGTGTGCGCCCGCAGGAGGCGTGGTGCTGGACAAGCAGTCCTTCGACCCCAGCTGCACCCACATCGTGGTGGGCAGCCCCCTGCGCAACGAGAAGTACCTGGCCGCCATGGCCGCCGGCAAGTGGATCCTGCACCGCTCCTACCTCGAGGCCTGCCGCGCCGCCGGGCACTTCCTGCAGGTACGCAGTCACAGCACCTCACCTGGACCAATCACGTTTGGGGGGCGGGGCATTGTGATTGGTCCCCTGGACCAGGGGAGCTGCTGTGATGGGCTAAAGGGGTCCGGTAGGGCTACAGTATGCATTTGCGCCCTTTTCAGCGTACGGACGTGACGGCGGGCGCTTAAAAAAACCTTTTGTTAACGCCATTCATTGAAAACTGTCGACGGGGCATTTTACATTGATCGCGTGCAGCGTGGACATCGTGTTTGTTCTGCTCCGGGTCCCAACTCTGGAGAGCTGTGGGGTTGAACGGAAATGGTTGACATGAGGTCATTTAGGGGGGGGAAGCCATGCTACGGGGTGTTTTTAAACGAGTGGGCACTCTGCCACTGGCAGGTCCTGGAGTGCCCTTGAGCAAGGGGGCGCCAACAGCCGTTCGTTATACATGCAGTGCTTGATCACAGGAAACCTTTTTTTTTTTAATCAATTCTAGAACTTGTAAAGCACTAGAAAGAGATCTATGAAGAGGTGACCTCAACATTGCTGTGGAGAAACAGTGTCCTTCTCCATCATGTTAACTCCTCCCTCCCTCCCTTAAACTCCTCTCTATATACCTCTCTCCTCTCTCTACCTCTCTCTACCTCTCTCTCTCTCTCTCTCCTCCCCACCCACCTTGCGTCCCTGCCCCCAGGAGGATGACTATGAGTGGGGCAGTGGGTCCATCCTGGAGGCTCTACCCTCCATGAGTCCGCACAAGAAGAGGCTGGCGCTGGCCGGCAAGCGCTGGAGGACCGCCCTGCAGGACCGCTCCAACGAGGTGTGTTGTGCGCACACACACACACACACACACAACACACACACACACACACACACACACACAAATATCAAACATGTATAATTCTGTTCGCAATATGAGGCAAGTTATTGCCTGGAATATTTCAAATATTGCTGAGACAACAGATTAAAATAGTGTTTCGGGTTTTTTTTTGCTCCACAAAAACCAAAGTTTATAAACCAGCACGTGCACACTCTGGAAGTGTCCCATGAACCAGTGCGTGTGTGTTTTCCTCAGGGAGCGTTCAGTGGATGGACCGTGATGCTCAACATCGACCAGACCAGAGAGTCTGGCTTCAGGCGCTTGCTGCAGTCGGGCGGAGCCAAGGTAGGCCTCGCGGATCTCCCTTCAGTCAGCTATGAAGGAGGGAATGCACGTGATGGATGTGGGCCTCCATGGCGTGAGATGTATCTCTACGGGAGAGGCCGTGTCAGCACCGTCTCACTCATCATCATCATCATCATCATCGCGAGGTCACTTGGCACAAATTCCACTCATCAGGAGGAGCCGTTGTTACAATGACCCGTGTTTCACCAGAGGGGGCGCTGCCTCATCAGTTTTCATTGTCCTTCATATTCCCTTCATTAACGGCGCCTTATGCATGCAATAACATAAACAAAATGATTAGAACTACAGCCTCTTTCTGTAAATACTAGTTCCTCCGATAAGATCAGGAGACAAAAGGCCCATTGACAAAAGGGTTCAAAGGAACAAAATTAGTGAGACAGTAAAACCACCTTGGAAGCTAAACTCACCTGAGTCACACCCCCCCCCCCCCCCCCTCCAGGTGCTGTGCGGCCTGGACCCCTCCTCCTACAGGGAGGCCACCCACCTGTTCGCCGACTTTGCTCGCCTGAAGCCCGGGGATGTGAGGGTGGACGTGGCCGAGGCCTCTGCCCAGGGGGTGACCTGCATCAAGCCGGAGTACATCGCTGACTACCTCATGCAGGTCTGTGTGTCTGTATGAGTGTGTGTGTGTTGGAGAGGTTGGACGGGGGGGGGGAGCAGGTGTGTGTGTGTATGTGCGTGTGTGTGTTTGAGAAAGTGAGAGAGAGAGATGATTGCTATGTTGGGGGGGGGGGGGGGGGGGGCGGGCAGGTATGTGTGTGCGTGAGAGAGATACTTGCTGTGTGTGTGTGTGTGTTGGAGGGGTGGGGTGGGGGGGAGCGTGCGTGTGTGTGTGTGTGTGTGTGTTGGAGGGGTGGGGTTGGGGGGAGCTTGCGTGTGCATGTGTGTGTGTGTGTGTGTGCGTGCACGCACATGATAACTCCCTCTCAGCCATTCCTGGCAGGCGGTTAACACACAGCACCAAGATCGGGGTGGTCTCACAGCTGGGAGGTGAACAGAGGCCGGCACTAAACTCTGGTTTGGTTCTCTCTCTCTCTCTCTCTCTCTCTTGGTTCCCTGCAGGAGCCGACGCCCCCCATACAGCTGTATTACCTGCCCGAGGCGTCCTCCGACGGAGACCAGGCAACCCCGTCACGCAAACGCAAGGTCCCCTCCGACGCCTCCACCGGGAAGAAGTCCCGCCTGCACTGACCGTCGCCAACCGACCGTGGCCAACTTTGTATGCGCAACCCATTTATTAAGTCTGTATATAAGATTGTTATTTCTTGTACGAAAAAAATAAAATGAACTTAAAGCGGACGGTTGGGTCGTTGTGGTGTTTTTTTTTTTTTTTTTCCAAGGGATTGATTCCACATAATGCCTCCATCATGAGAAACTAGCGTCGATGAGTGGAGCGAAAATGTCGAGTCACCCTTCCTAATTGGCTGCATGTGTTCACCTTGGCCACTGGGGGGCAGTACACGTTCATCAGATTACGAGGGTCTATAAATAGTCGCCATTTACACACCGACATAATGGTTACAGATGTATGAATTACTCGATGGAGATCATGGGAATCCTTTATAACAGCGGGCATACCGCAAGGTTGGGTGTACCATTTGGTTTGGCAGATCATGAAACTCCAATCCAGTGTCATCCAATTATCTCTTCCTGACATGTCATTTGTGTTCATAACAAACTATTTTAACTGTCAATCTCTGAATTTGATGTTAACCATTTATGCAGACCTATTCCAAATGAGATTGCATGCACTGTGCTTGTGTCCTTGGATATGTCCACATGTAGGCCACACTCCCAACACTTGGTGCCGGGGATTAAAAGTGTATTGTATAGCGTTGGTCACGTTAAGTCACATGACGCAAAGCTGAACGCCAGCCGTCAGTCGATCATTTCCAGCCTTTAACTTTTAGCTACGCCGTTTAGCGACGCTCGATGCTAATAAATGAACTTTTCTGTATTCTTGAGCATTCACCTATTCCACGCTTACCTGTAAATGAGACGTTGCCCTGTCCTTACATGACATCTGTTGCGCAATGTAAATCACAGGATATTTCACCAGTTGCGTGTGACTGTGGTGTTAATGGTCATTTATAAGTCTGCAGCTAGACGGCCTAAACGAGTCGAGGAAGGTCTGACCCCATTCAGGTCCCCGAGGTTTGAACCGGTGACCTACTAAGCTATTTAGTATAATCATACCACGTAATAATGACCCAATACATTAAGAATGTTAATCGGGTTTAGACACTCAGTTGACCTATACGTGAGAAAGGTTTAAGGACGGCGAGCCATGAGCTCCCGTGGTCTCTGGGTGCGTCTGTCAGGAGTGACTTATACCTGAGAATCACATTAACCTTGTTGCCACGCATTGATCCACCAGGAGGAGGGCTGTTTGGTCTCCGGGGATGACCGTGCACGTTAATCCCCCCCGATCACCGAGGACACGGGTTTTCAGAGGAAGATCCCCAACTCTGCTTACTGTTGCAGCAATGTTCTCATTAATATTCTGCGGCCGTCCACTCGCCACGAAAAGCCCATAGTCATTTCGTGGGTGGCACAGCTAGGCGATCTGCGCGCCTCCTGCGCAACGCACCGTTCATAATTGCAGTTCACCTTTTTCCCTTCTTTCTTTCTTTTTTTTTTTTTGACCCACGATCCGCCGCCACCACTGATTACATTTCTTTACAGCGGGCAGTTCACAAGACCTCCATCTGTCCACAGCCTGGAGATTAGGAGGGGGTATGGGGGCGTAGTGCGGAGAAGAGGAGAGAGGAGAGGTTTGGCGTGGCGAGGGTGGCGCCCGACACACTGTGCTGCCTCCCGGGGGATGCGGCCACGGCTCGGTACAGCAGGTGGGCTTTCATTGGCTTGTTGTGTTCTTGACTGGCGGTGACGCTCGATCCTGACCGGCGACATGCGTGGCGGCGAGGGCGAAGAAGTGTGACACAGCAGCGGCTCGCAGAGAACACGCCAAGTAAGACCCGACGTTAACAGCGCACCTTCTCCAGCGGGTAAGTCGATCCGGTTTTTTATGGCACTCTTTTTTTTCTTCTTCTTATGGTTAGACGGCGGCGCTTTTGCGTGACCGGTCGCGTTCGCCGATCGGGCACTGGTCAACGGACCCGCGTTTAAAGTGTGGTTGCGTGGGGGAAACAGCCGTGACGCGCCGCAACCATTATAGCCTACGGTAATTTGGTTTTCTTGGGCATGTGTTATTTCTTCTTATTCACGCTGACCAGTGGTCGTTTTTCATCCCCCCCACCACCCTTGCTGCGTGTCTTAACGAGTCATTCCCGGTCGTAACTTTCCACGAGTGATTAAGTTGGTGCCGTCGCATCGAATTCACCGGCGAGGACACCCGATGAGTCGATGAGCCCATCTCGCCGCACAGCGGGGTTCAGTAACAAACTACCAACTTAATGACACTGCTGTGCCGGGATGGGCCCACTATGGAGGATGCGTAATACAATGGCTCCCCTGTTTCGTTCAGGTGGGCTCATGGCTACATTTGGGATATCGGTTGTTTTTGGCAAAGTTGCTGAGCAAAGCGGAACATGTTCACAGTCATTCGGCGTCGCTTCGTTTTTATACTGAAGAAGACACCCCCCCCCCCTCTCCCACGGCGTCCGTTTAGCAGTGCGTATAAACTCCCCCGAACGAGAGGCTTGTTGGACGATATGCATGAATGTGTCCCCAGAAATGCACTTGCAGTGTCGGAAAGAGACGTATTGCTTAAGCTGGCTGTTTTGTTAAATCGATGATCAGCTGTATCTTCTAAATCGATGATCAGCTGTATCTTCCCCGTCCAATAGCACTATGGCCTACCCACTGCAATCGACCGTCCAATTTAAAACTATATAATCTAAGATAATAGGCCTATAGGTTGTAGTCCTATTGTATATGGGTAGGCTACCTATATTGTATGACAGAAGTTCAACTTGTGTGTAGGGGGAAACAACTTTGGACGGGAGGGCCCCAACTATCTAACTGTTCAAGTGGGGGGGGGGGGGATTACCGAAGCAACATGTTCGGGACAAAGCGCCGAATAGCGCACGGTCCTTAAAACACACTTAAGACCACCAACGGTCTGGGCCCGCCATGCCCGAATGCCTCCTTTCATTGGCCCGCTCGCTCTTTGTTTCCGTCAACATGGTTGGACGTTAAAGTGCAGCAAGTGCACACACATTGAACCTGCTCTCCACCCCCAACACCACCCCCATTGTGGTCGGCATGTTTGGTTGCGCGTCCACCGTCGACCCCCCCCCCCCCCTGCGCGCTCCTTTGTTCGCCCCCAGCGCTCCCCCCTTCCGATGCCGTGCATGGTGGGGGGGGGGGGTCGGCTGGGGTTATTGACATCTGTGGCTGACGGCTTCCTTCGGGGCACGCCGAGCGGACACGCAGCGAGACGCCGAATGGGTATTAGCCGACATTAGAGCAAAGCACTTGGAATTAATGATGTGCTCAGAGTGTCTTGTGTGCACTCGGCGAGACGCTGTGGAGGGCAGCGGTGGGAAGGAGCCGGTGACCCGCCCGCGGTTTGAGGTCCACGGTTTGTCATCGCTTCATTGAAAGCGTCGGTAGTTGAAATTGTGTCGCTTTTCCTGTTTGTGTTTTTCAACTTGTAGTTCAATTTTTAGTATTCATCTTTTTTTTGTATTCAAAGTTGTGGTCCAATTAGAATTCCATTTGGCAATTTTCCCAGTGGCAAGCACAAATGGTTTGATTATTTTAGGGTTTCCATCACTTATTAAGTTAAATGTATAATTGATTGAGAGAACCAACAATTACGATCTAAGTTATTCATGAATTCAGAGCTCGAGAAAACCAGGCGCAAGTTGACCAATCACAGCCCTCGTATTTGATGTGAAGTTTACGTGTGAAGAGAACACTTGCAACGCCTTTGGGGAAAAACCTTCAGATGGCATCGTGCGTTCCCATACCCGCGAGTAACGGTCCCGCCCCAAACAGACTTATCAAGTCGCCGCGTTTCCGGGAAACAGAAAGCTCCGCCCTCTGCGGCGGGGCCCCCGGGCCGACCTGGTAATGCCTGGCACGATGGTGGGGGGGGGGGGGGGGGGGGGGGCGGGGGGCGCCAGGCGAACAGGGTTGGAAAGGAATTCGGCTTTAAGCGGTCCTCGGAGACCTCTCTGCGACCGCCAAAGGTTCCCTCGTGACTGGTGGAGAACGGTACGGCTCCTTGTCCCTCCCCAGGGGGAATTCTCTGCCACCGCCGCCGCCACCCACCCACCACCACCACCACCAACCCCATCACCACCACAACACCCACCACCACCATCACCACCACACCCACCACCACCACCACCACCACCACACCCACCAACAAAACCACCACCACCACCACCACCACCACACCCACCAACAAAACCACCACCACCACCCCCACCACCACCGCCGGCTCCCTTGTACGTAACCAGGGCCGTAACACCCTTCCCCGAGCCTGACAAAACATATCACGCTCGCGCAAGAGTGCTGACCAGAACCAGGAGGCCGGAGGGGAAGCCAGCTCGCTTTCCTTTCCTGTGGGTTTTTTTTTTTTTTTTTCTTTCCACACACGCATTTCAATTCCAACCGTGTCGGGGGGGGGGGGGGCGTGGTTACACACGGGGCTTTACAGCCCCCCCGCAGCTGAATATATTAATAACAAAAAGCCCATCGCTCCCTTCGACCAGAGGTAGGGAGACGACGCTTCACTCCACTGAGCAAGGGGAGAGCTGAGAGCAGGGGGGGGACACGTGCGTCACGGAGCCCACTTTACGCCGGCGTGATCTAAAGACAGGAGGAGACCCCCCCCACACACACACACACCCCCCCCCCACCTGTCTCTCTTTCAGCGGCGTGGATGACATTTACAATCCCATTAGAGGGGTATCATGACCACCTCTGTCTGCCCAGCGTGGGGGTGTACCAGGGCGATGGGGGCGCGGGCGCAGGAGTCTGGCTGCGTAATAAAATATCAATACACACACACACACACACACACACACACACACACACACACACACACACACACACACATACACACACACACACACACACACACACACACACACGCATACACACACACACGCACACACACACACACACACGCATACGCACACACTCACATTCACACACACACACAGGAATCTTAATCTGGCATGGTCGCAACACGGAATCGATGCAGGAGGCAACAACAATGTGTTTATTAATGGAGAGTTTATGAAGTGGGTATTGTGTAGTTTAACCCAAAGGCTTGTGCACACGCAAGGGCGTATTGTGGTATTGTAGCACGGTTGTGAAGTGGAATAGTGTGGCGAGGAAGAAGTGCATCTCTCCTGTCGTTTTGTTGTTTTGTTTGTCCCTTTGTATTTTTTTTGGAAAGATGTCTCTAGTGTCATGGCCGTCAAGCTTTGTGGGATGCTGTACTTTGGGCCTCTTTGGTCATTTAGAAGACACTGTCATCATCCTGAGAGATTGCTGTACACTTAGATGCCATTGAGGCGCAGGTAGGTAGCCGGGAGCCGCAGAGCCAGCTGCAGACGTTGAGGATAGAGCCTGGTACCTTCCGCCTGGCGGTCCAAACACCCGCAGTGAGACCTCACGGCTCAACTTTAATGTGCTCCAAAAAGCGCTTTGAGTGGTGAATTGTTCGAGAACGGACAACAATTGTTCCCATAAGAATGAATGTGAAATGGATTGAATCTCTTCCAGAGCCCCAGATAATTGTGTATTTAGACTTCTTGTTGTGTTTATGACAATAGCGTCTTTATCACTTCCTTCTTCTGTAAAGCGAAGCAATATCAGACACGCATCCCGTTTTCATGCCTGGAGGTGATTTCCCCCTTCACAACGCGCTGTTTTCCACTTTTCCTGAAGCACCAGCGCTGCTTCCCTTCTTTGGAGGCGTGACGGAGGGCTGCGTTTTACTGTACAAAGAGGCACAGAATAGCACACAATGATGCACCGAACAAAGAGCGTCGGAGCGCGAGTCTCCTCCGTACAGACTCCACGGCGTCCCAACGCTTAGCTCAGCGTCCCCGCGTCACCAAAGCGTACGAGTTCCGGAATTTGTCGGAGTTCTGGGACGGAAGTCGGTCGGATTCTTGGTTCGAGAAGCGAGTCGTCGGGACTTCAGAAGCGTTGGAGTGCCGAGGGGCTTCGCTGTATGAGGAGACTATCCCGCCACCCAGAGGCTGTTGTACCAGTGAGTCATGAGTTAGCGATGCGATCCCCGGTTATACAGTACATCTCTACATCTCGAAACCCTAGTCTTACCAAAACACAGCTTTACTGCAGGGTCAGCCCAGCTGTCCCGCCCACCACACCCTCCAACCCAGACCCTGGTCCGGTTGCATTGAGCCCCCTCCCAGGAGTAGATACTGACAGGGGCTGTCGGTCGAGGGGCGAGGGGAGGGGAGGGGGGGGGGGAGGGGGAGTTCTCCCAGGCTCCTGGGAGAATGATTAACCGGGGGGGCCGAGAACCACGGTGAGATAAGAGGCGGGCGACGTGGCGCGCGGACCCCGGTGTTTAGAGGGGGAATTCCTGGCATTCCTCAGAGCCAGCCATGCCACTCTGATCCCCCTCCCCAGCCCTGATGGGCCCGGCCCCCGGGGCCCGGAAGGACCCTGGGGGCCACGCTCCAGGGCCCGATAAGCACTTTGATGGCTGATGGGTTCTGGAAGTGTGTTATGTAACCAGCCTTGGAAAGGGAAAAAAAAAGTTCAACTTTTTTATTTTTCTCAAGAAGAAGTGGAAATGGCCAAAAGAAAATAGCACGTTTGCATATCAGTAGGCAAGCATTAAAGCCGTTAAATTACTTTACTGAAGTATCAAACGTATTTCTTCAACGTAATTTCCTCTGCAATCTGTTACTTCTGAAATGGGGGTTGATAAAATGAGACAGTACTTTATAAATCCCAGACAGGAGACCTTCAGAAAATACATTTAAATGAGTGTACATAGTATGCATGGATTGATATTTGGTATGCAATTTGTACCTTGAATTCAGGGTGAAACTAGGGTTAGCATCCATTAATTCAGTAATAAACATTAGTATAGAGCTTTTGATAGGCGTTAGGGTTAGGTGTTTGTATTGCAGTTCAGTTCTTGTGAGTTAAAGTTAGTTAATCTGGGTGCACTGGTACACCTTCTCCAGTCCTTTCACATAGGAAATATTACTAAGTAATAAGAGTTAATATAATACTAACACTTAAGAATATACTTAATATACTTAATTTCATTTATACAATATGTATTTACGTATTACATTTTGTATAGATGTATAGTTGATACCATTGGCAAACATGAACACTATTATTAAATGATTACTCGACAATGTCTGTTGATTCATTGTTGGTGAATGATTATTACTGCCTTAACTAATGTTTATTAGTAGTTAATCAATGTACACATGTTGTAAATAGAAGAGCATTTTTTTGTGTTGTAAAGTGTTCTGTATTCACATATCAATGTTGTAAATCTAACAAATGGCAACAAACAACAACAAAATCAGATTGGGAACACAGAGGTGATTATTCTGGGCGGCTATTTGAGCTGGGTCAGTAATCTCTAGTGGATTTCCCCAGTTTAGAGGATAACCCCCCAATACAGCGTGTCCCCAAAACCCCCCACTGACAACACACACACACACACACACACACACACACACACACACACACACACACACAGAGGGGGTGTGTTAATCTGTGTGTGGATCTGTGTCTGTATCAACCCCACATATTGCATCAACTCCCTGACTGTGCCGAAGAGCCAAGGGAGGAAACCATCCTAGTCCATTCCCTCCTATTCTCTTTTATGTTAATGGGGCCCAGCCAGGATTTTAGACATATGCAAATTTCCAACAGAAAAATGGGTATAATTCATACTTATTTTAATTTCTTAAAAGAAGATTTAAGTCCAACAAATCATCCGCTGACATTTTGTTGGAGTAAACATTTCCTTGTTTTTTCCTTGTTTATAAGTCCTCGGTGTGGCGGTTGACAGGTATTTCCATAAGGCTGTTGTTTTGAAAGCACGCTTGCGTCGTCTGTGATGGGCTTTCAAACGTGAATGTAAAACTTTAGCCGTTACATCAGGCGACCACGACGCCATGTTATCTACATGTGTGGCAAGTAACCGTCACTCTATCATAACAGCAGTGTCCATGGCTCGGTCCTTGGCTTGGCTTCAGTATTAGATTAGCTAGCTTCCTAGGTCTGCCGCTAACAATTTTCATTGATGATTAAGGCATTGTTTTTTTTTCTACTCATTAATATATTTATACATGTATATTTAACTAATTTGTTAGTATTATCGTTTTGCATTCTAAAACTGAGGCAAGGACAACCCTCCCTTCTCAGAATAAATTTGCTTTGCAAAATATGCTCTTGGTTAGCGTGTACATATGGTAATTAAATCTTTTGGTAGTTCTTAGTATTAAAACATAAATAAAGATTATACAATTAACCTCAGCCCTTACAGTTTCATGGCTGGTCAGCCGCTTTACCATTCTACAGCTGACCTAGTGACCAGCAGAATGTTATCTTATGACCCCAAAGGGGAACCCGACCCCAGAGTCTAGGACCACTAATGGGATTATTGGGGGTCCCCCCTTCCCGTCACCCCCAGGTTAGCCTACAGGGTCATGTGACAGAGGGGGAACAATACTGACAGGTGCTGCTTATTATGGGATGCGATGCCTGAGGATTAAGATACAGGGACTGCGGTGGTCTACGAGTCTTAGCAGACTGTGTACAAAGCCTGCTTGAGGCCTGTTGTTTGTTTGTTTTTCCAGCACTTCACAACAGAAGGTGTGTGTGCGTTTGTGTGCTTGAGCGTGTGTGGGTGTGTGCGTGCGTGCATGCGTGCCCACGCGCGTGTGTGAAGAGAAAGCCTTGATGGAGTTGAATGGATGGTCTCTTGTTTCCGTAGCAACTTCTTTCAAAGACTTCTCCTTTACTCTGCGGCATCGAGCAACAGTTATATGTCGCTTGCATTCTGTGAAATCCTCGTGAGGCATTTGATGAATTCTTTACAATCATTCCTGTGCATTTGGCGTGTTTCCCCCCAGTCACAGCCCTTTAAACATGTCCTTGTGTAAAGGCTAACATCACCCCGCTGCGGCAGAACACGTTTGGAAACATCGCTGTTGGCTCCGTGTTGGCCTTCACCTCTCCACTAACTCTCCTCATTCACTCGTTCTCATCCACTGCAAACGTTCCGTGTGCACGTTTCAAAGCGCCAGTCAGGCGCTGCGGTGTGGTGGATCACGACAGAAGGTTTTGAAGACGCAGGTGCGTGTGACGTGATGCATGTCATCAGCGCCTGAGTGAAGTGGCGCCAGAGTCACAAGCGTCGCCAGACGCAAACTTGACAAAAGCAGGAGGGTTTTTTGCATTTAGCCGGCGGCATACGGGGACATGGCCTGAAGCCCTGTGGTATATGGGGACATGGCCTGAAGCCCGGCGGCATACGGGGACATGGCCTGAAGCCCTGTGGTATATGGGGACATGGCCTGAAGCCCGGCGGCATACGGGGACATAGCCTGAAGCCCTGTGGTATATGGGGACATGGCCTGAAGCCCGGCGGCATACGGGGACATAGCCTGAAGCCCTGTGGTATATGGGGACATGGCCTGAAGCCCGGCGGCATACGGGGACATAGCCTGAAGCCCGGCGGCATACGGGGACATGGCCTGAAGCCCGGGGGCATACGGGGACATAGCCTGAAGCCCGGCGGCATACGGGGACATGGCCTGAAGCCCGGGGGCATACGGGGGCTGAATGCCGCCACGGCGTTCCCCTATGTCCTCTGACCTCCCGCGGGATCATGGGAAATGGCGTGTCATCCTGGAGTGACTGCAGGGACGACACCGCTGGCGCTCACGAGGCTATTGGCACCTTGTCACTCCCTGTTAGGAAGTGCTTTTTATGAACGTTATCTCGTTATCGCTCGCTGTCGCTCTCCCTCTCTCCCTCTCTCTCTCTCTCTCTCTCTCTCTCTCTCTCTCTCTCTCTCTCTCTCTCTCTCTCTCTCTCTCTCTCTCTCTGGCAATTCATCTTGCTCTCTCGCTTGCTCTTCATCTTGCTCTTTCTCTCTCTCTCTCTGTCTCCCCTTCCCTTTTGGTATTCGTCTTGCTGTAGTCTCTCTCTCTCTCCCCTTCTCTTGGTATTCATCTTGCTGTAGTCTCTCTTTCTCTCTCTCTCTCTCTCTCTCTCTCTCTCTCTACCTTTGTCATTATTTTGCCTCTTTTCCACCTTTTCGGTCCCTTTTCAGTCTCTCTATCTTCCGCTCTGTTGTTCACTTTATCACCAGTTTCGTTGTTGTTATTTTTGTCACCTAACGCTTTTCAGGGCTTCCTGTCCTATCTTCCTGTCCTCCTCTGTTATCAATCCTTTATTCCTTCCTTTCTCCTGGACTTTTTGCTACGTCAACCCACCTTTCATCTGGTGTCTCAGTCCCACCCCTCTTTCTCTTTCTCTCTCTGTATTTCTGCAGCTCTCTATCAGCCCCCGAAATTAATTTCCAGAGGTGTTGACAATTTATGAAATAAGGCTTCAAGCGATTGAAAAAAAAAATCAGATAGTGAATGACACGCTGCCATTTTACCTAGAAATTTGTTGTGAGTGTGCGTGTGCATGCACATGCATGTGTGTGTTTAAAGTGTGTTATGTTGTGTGTGTGTTTGTGTGTGTGTGGGGGGGGGGGGGGTCTATTCTGAGTCAGCCCCGTTGCCATGGAAACGGTGGCGTTTACCACCAGCGTGCGGTAAGGACTCTGTGGGCAGAGAGAAAAGATGCCACAAGCATCAACAAGATGACACACAGACACACACACACACACACACACACACACACACACACACACACACACACACGCACAGAGCTCTAAAGCCACAGGGGAGATGGGATAATGTGGTGGTTGGAGTGTAAAAAAGGTACTGGGTTCGATCCCTAATTCCTGCAGCCTGATCCACGTCTAAACCCAGATCCAGACGGGCAGACCGGATCTCTCCTCCTGATCTGGACCACACAGACTCCTCACATGGGGAGGGGAGGGGGCGAGGAGGAGGAGAAACGAGGAGTAGAACGAGTACAGCAGAGAAGCTATAAGAAGGAGAGAGAGGGGAGGAGGAGGAGGAGGAGGAGGATGAGGAGAGAGGGGAACATGCGAAGAGGGGAGGAGGAAGAGGAGAGAGAAGGAGTGAGAGGAATGAAAACAGGGGGAGGAAGGAGAAGAGGAGGGGAGGCCGAGGAGCCGGAGGAGCGGTGGCTGTGGTCGGGTGTTTGCTCTGAGGAGGTGGACCAGCTGGATGCAGCGGACAGTTTGTTCAGGGAAAACACTGCAGTCGGTTGCAGTAAACTCTAGGCTGTCAAGCGGCGTAGACGGCACTGATTTATGCCTCTCTCTCTCTCTCTCTCTCTCTCTCTCTCTCTCTCTCTCTCTCTCTCTCCCTCGCTCTCTCTCTCTTTCCCTCGCTTCCTGCCTCACGTTCTCACCTTTAGCTCCCTCTCCGGCGTCGTCGCTCTCCCTCGCTTCTCTCGCTGTATCTCTCAGTTTATGCCTCACCTTCTCTTCCCCCCTCTCTCTCTCTCTCTCTCTCTCTGCCTCTGCCTTCCTCCCTCCCTCCCTCCCTCCCTCCCGCCCTCGTTCTGTGTAGTAATGGAGAGTTTCTGCATCTGCTGCCCTTGGAGCCAGTCCATCTTCTCCACCGCATTCCCTCAGCGTTACATCCATGCCTTCAGACACGCGCTCACAATGCTCAGACCCTTAACACCCACTAAGAATCACTTAGACACGCACAAATGTGAGACGCATGCGCAGAGAACGCACTCTAAGACACACACACACACACACACACACACACACACACACACACACACACACTCACTCACTCACGTTCAGACACCAGCAAACACTCGCTCACACAAACTCTGACATGATGAAATGCACACTCGGCAGTGGTTGGGGTTGGTCCTTGAGCCAAGCGGTCTCCACGGTAACCAATGGATGGAAGCCCTGTCAGGAGAAGTCAGGCCACATCTCCACTCCATCCTTTCGCTGACTGCTGCTATTAATAGACCCCGCTGATCACCCCTGTTGTCCACGGGCGAGAGACACTGATTCAATGATGGAGAGAGAGAGAGAGAGAGAGAGAGAGAGAGAGAGAGAGAGAGGGGGGGGGGGGGGGGGGGGGGGGGACAAGACTTCTGTCAAACTCTGTGCAGAAACAAACTTCCCCTGGGGGCAGTGGGGGGCAGTGGAGGGGGGGGGGGGGGGTGGTTTGACATTTAGTTCCTTAACGCTGAGCGGACCAATGGCGCGCCAGCAGTGATTCGCCCGCATTCTCTGTGATGACGCGCGTCTGGGCGCCGTCTGTCTCCCATGATGCACTTCACCGAAACACACTGACCCGTGCTGCCTGACGCCCCAACACACTCCCGGTCCAGGGGTCTGGATGCAGGTGAACCCTGACCACGGCTGGGATGTGGCGGCGTGTCATCCCACATGTTTGGGATGTGTTCAGATGGAGTGGGAGCGAGTCATTCTAATGAAAAGGGAAATGTGTTTGCTAAGGCGGTGGGATGTTTGCACACTGATCTACTCCACTACCTCTCTCAATATTCCACCACCTTCACTCACTGCATCTCCCTACCACCTCTCTCGCTGTGTGTGTGTGTGTGTGTGTGTGTGTGTGTGTGTGTGTGTGTGTGTGTGTGTGTGTGTGTGTGTGTGTGTGTGTGTGTGTGTGTGTGTGTGTGTGTGTGTGCGCGCGCGCGTGTGTGTTTGCATTGCCTGTTCATGAATATTTATGTTTTATGTAATTTGTCTGAGTATGTGTGTTTTTGTGTGTGTCTAAATTCCTGTGCATATAGTATTGTGTGTGTGTGTGTGTGTGTGTGTGTGTGTGTGTGTGTGTGTGTGTTGGCTGAGCATTAGGCAGCTGTTTACCTGCCCACTAATTGGTCAGTGAGTGATGCCACCAACAAACCACAAAGCTCAGTCCTTCAATAATGAAATGTCCATTAGCAGAACACACACATGCACTCAAACACGCGTGCAAACACCTAGACATGCACATGCCTACACACACACACACACACACACATACAAACACAGACGCAAAGAAACACATCCAATGCTCATGTCTGAAGCTTAGATCGAGAGTCCCAAGGGGGCGGAGCTTGCGTTAGCAATTAGCATGCCGGGTGGTCACGTTGATTGCTCTGTTGTTTTCCCCTGCTAAGTGTCTGGGAGCGGCGAGTGATGGATGCGCTGTCTTTGACAGTAATCCACGCTAAAGCTCCTTAATAACACATCACATGCTCTACGCCCACACCGGCTGGGATGTTTACACGCTGCAGACTGAAAGGTGTGGGTGGTTACCGCCAGATGATCCGTGGATCAAGGCTATCCTGATGCTAACGTCCCTCCTAGCCGGCGCTTAGCGGGCGTTGTGTAATTACCAACCGCTAATATGCTAATGGCACCGTGAAGGCATCCATCTGAGCTCTGGTAACCCATCTAAGGTTTGCACTGTGGACAGAATGGGAGATCCACCGCATGAAGGATACAGTGGTATGATTCAGGCTCATGTGTCTCTGATTTACGGTTGAAATATTTCAAAATGAATTGAACGCCTGATTGTGTTTCAAGGAGCCCCTTGAGAGCTATGTTGGGGTGATGATAAGTGGAGCTTCATGCATGAAATGTAAATAGCGCATTTCTCCCGGCTTTAGTTTGAGATGTTGGCTGTTTCTTGTCACACAGCCTTAGAGCATCTTACCTCTTTTCACACACATGCACTCACGCATGCGCACGCATACGCACACAGACACATACACGCCTGTAAGCACACACACACACATACACACACACACACACACACACACGTATGCACAAACGCACACGCAAACAAACGCGCACACTCGTATGCACGCAGACGCACTGTCTGCCCTCCACACTTCCACAGTGCACACACACAGTGAAATGCGCTGCGACCTGTCACCTCGTGTCCGTGCCAGCGCCCCCACCTGATTGGCTGCGTGTGTTTCCCTGCCAGCGGCAACTTCAGGCGCGCGGGGGAACAGTCTGGCCGGAGATAACCTCCTGAATCCCCCAGTGCTTCTGCGCCGCAGCTCTCCCCTTCCTCCTTAACTAAGCCTAACCCCTAGCCTTGACGGAGCCTGGCTTTGAAATGCCAGACCTGTCCCGGTCCCGCCCTCATCACCCTGCAGGTACACAGACCACCGCCCCCCCCCCCCCCCCCCCACACACACACACACACACACCTTTCCAGAGCTAGCACCGGCCGTTTAATCAGGAGTGCCCGCTAGAGGCCGAGGGGTGAAGGTCACGGCGGTGCTAGCTCCACCGCGGTGCTGACCTTTGTGTGGGCCACACACACACACACACACACAAACACACACACTCCCCCCCCGGAGGAGACTTGTTAGGTGCGCTGGCTGAGCGATGTTCAGTGTGTTCTTGTGCTGTTTTACTGTGACGCAGGTACTAAAGATAGACAGCGTTCTCGCCTCGGTATTAGAGCGTGCTTCCGCGGTAGGAAGGACACTGTGGTGGTCGTTAGGGAGGTCAATTCCTTGCAGGAAGGTGCTGGGTTCAATCCCCAGTGTCTGCAGCGTAACCTTTGGCATGATGCCCCTTAACCCCTACCTGCTCCTGAATGACTTCTGAGCGCACTGGAAGTCACTTGAATGAACCAGTCTGCTGTATGAATAAACGTAAATATGTGTGTGTGTGTTTGTGTGTGTGTGTGTGTGTGTGTGTGCACGCGTGTGTGTGTGGCTGCAGGCTGCTAGGTGTGAGTCAGCTCTTTTTTTCTTTCACTGTTATCCTCATGATGTCGTCACGAAGAGCGAGAGCAGAGTTTTTCTTTCTGTGTGTGTTTTTTAACTCTGTTCATTGTTCATTAACACTAGTGGGAGTAGGAGGGGAGGGGGCGGGGCTTATACACCCCTACAACCTGATCCCACAAGGCCCCTCCCTCTCCCCCCCCCCCCCTCCCTTTTGCCCCCCTCCCTCTTTTTCACTGTATCTCTCTCCCCATCTCTCTTTCCCTCTCTCTCTGCCTCCATCTCTCCCCACTCTCCCCTCCCTCCCTCTGTCTCTCGTGGTTATTCCTGGTGGGAATTCTCTCTCTGCGGAGGTTCGCCTCTGCCTGTCATCGCAGCAGGGGTTGTCCGGGCTTGCTCTCTCTAGTCAGGAAAACACCATACAATGCCTCGCCCCCCCCTCCCCCATCCGTCTCTCCCCCCCACCGTCCTGCCCTCCTCCACCTCCCCTCTTCCTGTGATTGTCACCAGGCCACAAGTCCCCTAAGGAGGTGTATTTCAAAATGTGTAAAGTTAATACTTCCTGCAGTTTCTGTGTATGGTGTGTGTGTGTCTCTGTGTGTGTGTGTGTGTGTGTGTGTGTGTGTGTGTGTGTGTGTGTGTGTGTGTGTGTGTGTGTTATTCCTATGCATGTGTCTATTCTTGTATGTTTATGTGTGTGTGTGTTTGTGTATTCCTGCATGTGTGTGTGTGTGTGTGGTATTCCTCTGCATGTATCTATTCTTGTATGTTTATGTGTGTGTGTGTGTTTGTATTCATGCATGTCTGTGTGTGTGTGTGTGTGTGTGTGTGTGTGTGTGTGTGTGGTGTGTGTGTGTGTGTGTATGTATGTGTGTTGTGTGTTTGTATTTTCCTACATGTGTGTGTGTGTATGTGTGTATGTGTGATGTGTGTTGTGTGTTTGTGTATTCCTACATGTATGTGTGTTGTGTGTTTGTGTATTCCTACATGTATGTGTGTTGTGTGTTTGTGCATTCCTGCACGTGTGTGTATGTGTATTGTGTGTGTGTGTGTGTGTGTGTGTGTATTCCTGCATTCCTGCACACGTATGGCAGGTCTTCATGCGTGCGCGGCGACAGGACGTGCGGAGACAGCGTGGAAGGCTTGTTATTTCCTGGTCACGGAGGCTCTTTTGTTGTAAAGTGGAAGACTTGCGCGCCGCGTCCACCTCACACACATTCCTCTGCGCTCACTTCCTGTTCGCCACCGGACGCCAGTCCAGCACCAGATACCGCGAGTCCCGAGAGCGGAGGAGATTACAACATGGCGGTCGAACAGGAAGACATTCGGCGCCAGCCCGCGCGTTCGTGTTCGTGTTCGGACTCCCCCCGGCCAATTTGGCTCGAGCTGTCTTTCAAGTGTTGTTTGTGGAAAGCGTAGGATATCCTTGATCACGGGGGGGGTGGTGGGTGTGACTCAACGCTGCATCTGCTGTGGTGAAGCGAGACATTGTGTGGTTGCGTTCTGACTGGACGTGGAAAGTCGGTGGCTTCGGCCGGCCCAGTGGTTTCGGCCTGAGGGCGCGTTCGCCGTGTGGGCGCCACGGCACACGGCGGCCATGTTAGAGTCCCCCACCTGCGGTCCTGTGCCGTGCGTAATTCCCTCTCTGTTTCTCTCAGCCCACTTTCTCGGCTCCCGTCCCTCTCCTTTATCAAATAAACCTGTAAACTGTTTATTTTAAAAAATAAAAAAAACGCAAAAAAAAAACTAAGTGGTTCCTTTGGTGATATTTATCTGTTGAACCTTGGCATCATCAAAGCTCTGAACCGGAGCCAAACCGGTACCCGGGCGGAGTGTGGTTTGTACTAATCCTCTGTGCGCTGCTCAAGACCTGCAACCCTCCCCGTGTCATCTGTCAGGTTGATTTACTAAAGGGGATTAAGCTTGTTTTGTAGTATTACGCATTTGTGGGTGTGTGGGTGTAGCAGCCTCAAAAACTACTTATGTCTCCAGAGGACAAAAGCCAGAGATACCGGACAGGGTCGTCCTCTGACGCTGTAGTCCTTTGGCTGAGGCTGCGATACCCCTGCATCTTTAATCAGGTACACAGAAACCCCGCAGCCAGCAGCTAGAAAGCTTTCGTGCACGTCCATGATACTCCCTCAGAAGACATTCATCATTTAGACAAAACACTCGAGACTGTGAGTAGAACATACCGAAGAGCAGAGCAGTGTGACAGATTTACTGTTACCCTCGCGTTCAACATCCATGGATGCAAGGGTGCTTTCATGTTTCTGCTAACTTTTACTGTCCTTGGAGCTGGTGGGACTCTGTGTGTGGTGGGTTTTCTCGGCTGTTTGGGGTTGCATCTCCAGTTAACGCACTAAACTTTACTGGAAGTAATTTCAACTTGACAGCACATCATGAGTGACCGAGCCAATGGTTCTTCCATGCGTATTCACCTGCCAATTGGGGCTGTCGGTCATGCAAGTTAACTCTCCCTAGCAGGTCTTGCGTGAGCGGTTTCCATCAGTCTCACCTTCCAAGTCCTCAGTTTGATGCTGAGGAACACGGGAGTGGGCGTCGCCACCATGACTCGGTTGACGTTGCCGTCCGGGTAGCGATCGGGTTCCCGACGTGTGTCAATGACACGTGTGAACCGGCGCGTCGTTTTCCCCCTCACCGCGTGACGGCGTGAAGGCTCACACTGGGGGCGGGGCCTCAAAGTGCTAAAGCGCCAGACAGGTGGGGAAAAAAAAAAACGCTGCCTGACAGCGCCCATGGAAGTCGCCGTGGCAACTGCTGTGTCATGCTCTCGCTCGGCAGCGTCCTCGGGGCTGTTTGTCTCAATTGAACAGTTCTGGAGACATGTCACATTCTACCGGCTCCCCGGAGAGACAAACAACCTTCCCCTCCATCTGTGCAGCAGCCGAGCCATCTGATTGGCTCGGACCGCATCAGGTGACCCCCCCCCCCAGCCCCCGGGTAGAGCTATCGCACTCTGTTTC
>JAXIVH010000009.1:8554593-8559593 GCA_036785325.1 Urophycis tenuis
GCAGCTCCTCCAGGGGAGCAGCTTCCTCCGGAGGAGAGCCTCTCCTCCACGGAGCAGCTCCGGAGCCGCAGGGGGAACAGAAACTAAATGGGACTCCAGCGAGTCATTATCGTTCGACAAGGCACAGCTGTGGATGACACTAGTCAGTTGGAAGCTATACATGGATGGTGGATGGGGGGGGGGGGCGGGGGGGGCAGTGGCAATGGCAGTGGTGACTGACCTTCTGATTACTGAAGGTTTTGTACCAAAGCCAAAAACCACTCGTTTTGAAACATACCCAACCTCCGTAAACAATGCTATCATTCATCATCTTTTTTTTATTTTGACTCTTTATTTTGTAACATTTTTGCAAAGGGGTTTTCAATCCAGAGCAACCGTCTTGTTAAGAATCTGTTCTGGAACAAAAATGAAGGGTAACGCTCGCAAAAGAGGGGTGGGGCATTTCAAAATGAGGAGGGGGACACGCCCCAAAAGAAATTCTACCATAGCAGTTAGAAATGCGGTGCGTAAATAGTCTTACCGCTCTGTGATTGGTTGTGTGATCGCCATGGAGATGGTAAGATGTGATCGGCGTGTCCATTCCTAATCAGAACATTGTAATAGCTTATCGATCACAGAGAGACATCCACCGCCCGCCGTCCCCTGGCCGTTCCCCGACAGAACGTCGAGGGTTTCATGGTAGACGCCTTGCTCAAGAGTCCTTCGGCGACATAGGAGTGTGATTCCCAGGCGGTCTGGTTGGCTTAAAGGCCACACGTCTACCCTTTCTTTGATGATATTTGCTTTGGACTAACATGGGGGAGGGTCAAGCCAACTGCTCCTCAGCCAGCCCTTGCAAATGTCCCCAAGAGACCCCTTCTGGGGCCCGAGGACCAGAGTTTGAAAACCGTCATGGCGGTATCGGTGGTTGAGCCCAGAGAGACGCTTTTTAGTCTTGTTGGCAATCTCAGAGGGGTGAGGGCGACTGAAGCCGTCGAGAGCGTTAGCTTAGTGCGTTTCTCCTTTTTTTTAATTTATATAATTCAATAACCTTCATTTCTACACTTGCCATTAATACACAGTTCACCATGACAAGAACGAGTTGTTAAACGAAGGAAGAAGTTCTATTTTTGACTGCGCACAGGGGGGGGGTTGTCAAACATGGCTGCCGCCTGCTGCTGTGGTGAAAGCAGGCAGACAGCTTCCTGTCTCTCCGTTCTTCTCTCTCTTCCCTGGTTTGCTGATGTCAGGCTGTATGATAACTGTATGCATGTGTTTCTGTGTGCAGATATGCCTGCGTAGGTGTGTGTGTGTGTGTGTGTGTGTGGGTCCGTGTGTCTGTGTGTCTGTGTACGTGTGTGTGTGTGTGTGTGTGTGTGTGTGTGTGTGTGTGTGTGTGTGGGTCCGTGTGTTTGTGTGTCTGTGTACGTGTGTGTGTGTGTGTGTGTTTGTGTGTCTGTGTGCGTGTGTGTGTGTGTCTGTGTACGTGTGTGTGTCTCTGTCTGTGTGTGTCTGTGTGTGTGTGTGTGTGCGTGCCTATGCGTACAGTCCACAAACCTCCCAGTGAGCCCTCTCTTTCATGTGTTCATCTGTAAACACCACCATGTTGTCCTGCAGTTAGCTGCTAGCTACACCCTCCAGCTTACTCTTACTCCCTGGGGGGGAAGGGGGGGGGGGGGGGGGGTCTGCCTCTAACGCCCTGCCAGTAAAACTTATCTTGGGAACAATTGATTGTGTGTAAGGATTTAGCCGGCTCCCTAATTAACATTCTCGGCTCACATGATTACATGGAGCGTTGTTTGGTCGTTTTGTTTTTGTTTTTTGATCTGGATGTCTTTCAGCCCTATCGGGGCGAAGCCTGTCAGGAATCCGCAGGATGAAACACGCGCATAAAGAACACGTTACAGTGAATACAAACCCACCATGCTGGGCGGCCACAGCGCCCAGCAGCACACATGCAGATACCCCTCATATATATATATATATAAAACATGTCATTCTTATTTGTCCTTAGTCTTCGGGGACTGTAATTGTAATTGTAATTGTACTGCTGCTGTTTTGACTGAATTTCACAGGGATGATTAAACTACCCATCTAATGTACTTTGATCAACCAACATTGAAGATATACGTGCCAAAATGACAATGGGGCTAAATTTGGGTGGATGTTGTTAAAACATTATGTTGTAAAATAGCTGGCATGTATGGTGAGGTGGTGGTTCTGTTTTCTCCAGCAGCCCTCGGAGGCTGCTTCCTGTTTAAGGTTTCTACTTCCTGTGGAATCGCCATGGGAGGCTCAGGCTGCCTGCCAGATTCTACAGCGTTCCTTATCGATTGTCACCATGAACTTCCCAAATTGTATAGTTCAACTGCCTCTGTCTGTCTGTCTGTCTGTCTGTCTGTCTGTCTGTCTCTCTCTCTCTCTTGCTCTCTGTTTCTCCCTTCTATGTATTTCTCATCACTCCCATCACACTGTTGTCTCTCTTTCTGTATCTTTCCTTCCCTTGTTCCATGTTTCTGTCAAACTCCCTTTCTATGTCTGTGTTTTTCCATCATTCTCTCACTCTCTTTCCTCTCTCTCTCTCTCTCTCTCTCTCTCTCTCTCTCTCTCTCTCTCTCTCTCTCTCTCTCTCTCTCTCTACTCTCTCCCATTGTCTCTCTCTCTCTGTGTCTCTCTCTCAGTTGATAAACACTGCTGTCACACCAACATTACCCGTGCGTTTAAACAGGAAGGAATTATCCCTCCGTAGCGATGGCTTTTGCTGTTATCTCTGGGCTTGCGTCTGTTCCTCCCCCTCCACCCTCCACTGTGCACCCTCTTCCCCTCCACCCTCCACTGTCCACCCCTCCAGTGCTCCTCCCTCCACTGTATTCCCATCCTCCACCCTCCAAGCCTCACTGTCCACCCCTCCACCTTCTAGCCCTCCACCCTGCACCCTCCGCCCTCAACTGCTCCAGCCTCCACCTCCACCCTCCACAGCCAAACTCTCCACCCTTCGCTGCTCGACCCTCCACCTTCCACCCACCGCTGATCTGCTCCACCTGCCAATCCTTCGGTCATACTTTATTTATAGAGCGCGTCCATGCCATGCTGCAGTACGCAGTGCTGCAAAACAGCACACCAAGCGACGAGAGATAAAATGTGTCGGTTGTCGCGTGTGCAATTAACAACATCAACAGTCTGAGAGTCACAGATTTGTACAATTGAGGTATAGGTCCATTTAAACCAAACACTAACAATACACACTGTGTCATTACAGAAAGCTAAACTGATGACATACAATGATGGTTGAAGATTTTACCCCATCCATCGCCCCACCTCCTCCACCCCATCTTCCCTCCACCCCAATGCCCACAGGACGTGGCCCACACCCCTCACCCCCCCAGGGGACACTTCTGTACCCAGATGCGGGGTGAAGATGGCGGGCTGATAAACACGCGGCTCGGAAGGGGCGTGGCTTCCTGCCCGAGGTCCCCCTGGGACGACGCTGGTGACGTCAGTGGCAGATGAGGAAGAGGAGGAGTCTGGGAACTTCCTCTCATCTTGTGTGTGTGTCTTCATGCGGGGCTAGCGCTCCTAGCCCCGCATGAAGGGAGGACAGGGGAATAGGGTGGGACGCCATTGTTGTTTCATAGGTGTGTCTTAAGAGGAGCGGAACAAAAAAAAAAAAAAAAAAAAGGGGGTTTCTATTCCCGTGCGCAGATCTGAAATGTATTGTGCACGATCCAACGTGACTTAAGATGTCATTGAGGAGAGCAGGTGGGATTTAGGGAAGCTTGCTCAAGGATCCCTACAGGTAGTGTGATGACAGTGGGGTTTGAACCCAGCAACCTTTCAGCCACAAGGGGAACTCCCCAGAAATGAACAGGAGCACAGCTCCTCTGTATTCTGATTGGCTGTGAGATTACACCTCGCCAGGCCGCTTCTTCCCCTGGGGTCCCTGGCTGAAAGGGGTATCCCCGACGTGCGCGGCTCACGTGCGCGGCTCACGTGCACGGCTCACGTGCACTGTTGAGTGTCTGCTGCTGTACGTAGAGAGGGCTTCAAGTTTGCTCCGCCAGCAGACCTCCAGGCAAACACCTTCATCGTTTCGCGGTGAACGGAGCAAAAGGCGTTCACTCGTCTAAAACACTCGGATGGGCAGATCCTGCTTATTATGGCATGTTCTGAGGCTGCTGCTGCTGCTGCTGCTGAATGAAATAACTTATATCGGGACCGTGGTAAGCGAACCAGTGTAATTGCTGCCATTGATTGTATTTAATCAATGTCGCCATAACACTATTACAAGCCGTTTCTAAATCGTTGGGAGTAAAGTTAGGATAGGTAGATAGAACAGCCTACCGGCCTAACCAGTGCGCTGTCCCAACTGGTAGGCTGAATGAGCATCACCTTTGGTGGCGGTGAAATACATTGTTTGATACAGTAATAATCCAACATCACCACTCCTCTGTGTTTGGCTCTTGCGGCTGTCGCCTTTGGCCTCACGGCAAAGCGCTTGGTCGAGCGTTCCTCGGTCAACGCTGGTTGCCGTGCAGCCGTCCGCGGCCGTATGCGGCCAGCCGTCACATGCCACGATTAACCGGTGTTTGGGAGGCCGTGGGCTGAAGGACTTGTGCGTCCCGTCCGTGCATTACAAAGAGACACTGATGCAGCAGTGTGGCTGGCTGATTTCTCAGTCAAACGTAGAGGGACTGAGCCACAATGTGGGGGGACACCAGTCAACCCTATGGGGGCATCATTTAGCTTTAGATGAATGCAATGAAGAATTAGTCATTTGAAATTTGGTCTTCTGCATTTAACCCAATCTTGAATTAGTGACACACTTAGGCCCCGTCCACACGGAGACGATTTTCGAGTGAAACCGCAAATGTCTTTTGCGTTTAGGCCGAGCGTAAAGACGGAGACGGCGTTTTCGGTGGCTGAAACCGCACTTTTTTTAAACCAGGTCCCAGGGTGGAAAAGTCGAAAACGTTTCAGGTTTTGGTTTCGTGTGAACACCAGGAACGCAAACGATGATGTCA
>JAXIVH010000009.1:8564593-8644593 GCA_036785325.1 Urophycis tenuis
GCCCTCTTATCCAGGCCTCAGGCTCCACCCACAGGCGCCAAAATCCCTCCTCCCCCTCACATCCTCCCCCCGCCTCCCCCTCACCACACCGTTGGTCCAGCTCTGGAAGCCCCTCCCCTCCAGCGAAAGCTATCGGTCCGCCTCGGTCTGAACACTGTGATCCCTGCTGGGTCCGCGGATGGAGGCCCTGTGGCTAAATTAACCAGGGAGCTCGGAGTCAGCAAGACTCAGACCACCCCCGGCACCAGCACCGCGGCCCCCGCCACCAGCACTAACACATCCACCAGTGGCAGGCCCAGAGAGGGGGGCGTCGGCCCGGCTTCCAGGGGCAGTGATATGAAGGCCCGGGACCGGGTGTTCAGTGAAGCCTCCTCCGGTAGAGGCGGGACTTGGGGTCCCGGGCTCCCGGGGGTCCCCACCAGGTCTGGGGGACGTCAGAGGCCCAGCGTGGAGCAGCTCGCGCATCCGGCCAGCCCGGAGGTCTGGAGGAAGCCGCCGCAGCCCTCTTCAGTCCGCTCTTCCGCGGACGGCGTGGGGTCCGGGGAGCGTGGCCAGAAGCTCGCCGGCGCCGCCCCGCACCACAGCATCACCTCCCGGGAGTTGCACCGTGACGAGCCCCCCACCGACCCCATCACGCAGAGCACGGCCCCTCCTCCGCCCCCCTCCGTGGTGTCCACCCCCCCCCGGCCCCGTCACCAACGCACAGCTCAACAGCACCGCCGCCGCCACCGCCTCGCCACCGAGCCCCGCCCTGACCAACGGCACCCTCGCGTCGCAGGGTGCCGCTGGCAGCAACAACACGGACGCCCTCGCCCCGTCGCCGACGCTGGGGAACGCCACCGCGGCAGACGGAGCAGCGGTGAACGCCACCGCGGCAGATGGAGCGGCGGTGAACGCCACCGCGGCGGACGGAGCGGCGCCGCCCGCCAACGTCAGCTCCTCCCCGGAGCCTCCGCCCTTATCGCCGCGGGGGGCCAACAGCTCGGAGGAGCCGGCGTCCACGGCCGGCGGGAGCTTCCTGAACCGGCTGGTGCCGCCCACCACCCACGACCCCTGGGGCCCCGGCGGGAACAGCTCGGACCCCACCCTGGACGCGCCGCGGGCCACCGGGGACATCTGCCTGAGCAGGATGGACATTGTGTGGGTGGTGCTGGCCATCAGCGTGCCCGTGTCCTCCTGCTGTAAGTCACAGTCTTAAAGAGATCCGGCCGCTCGGCCTGACTCACGTCTTAACGGCGATGGGGGGGCGAGAGGGGGAGGGGGGGGGGGGGGGGGGGGAACTGTGTGGTGAAAAGTAAAAGCTGTGAATGATAAACGTCCTCCTCCTCCTCCTCTGTGTGTGACTCATCGTGTGTTGGTTGATGCTTGGAGCTACTTTGGTTTTTGTGCTGCTGGTCTTAGGAACAGTTTTTGGGTTTTTTTGTGCTAACTAACTTTCAATGCTTTTTTTTTAAGTGGCGTTTTAAACATGAATGAGTAAAGAGAAAGGTGAGCTGAGGAGATGCAAAAGACCTGTAACCTAGTTAAATGCATCATGGGGAAAAGCCGTCAGAACGCATCCAGTTGCAACCCCTACCTGTGTAAAAGACCCAAGCTACTGTAAAGGGGCATTTAGCAGACACTTTTGTCCAAAGCGACTTACAATCAGTAAATTTTGTGGGGTTCGACATGTGGACAGTTGGAGGAGGGGGATCGAACCGCCGACCCTACGATTATTGGACGACCCGCTCTGTCCACCCGCTACTGCCAGCTAGCTACTGCTAGCCATGCTAAAGCTCTTATCTATTGCTATTGACTTTAGCTGACCCTTTATCCAGAGTACAGTACAGACACTGGTCCTTAAGGAGCAGGTAGGGGTTAAGGACATGAACCCAAACCCGTTTTGGACAGGAAGTGCAACAGCCTAACCACTGGACTGTCCTCCCACTCCCACTCCAGCGGTGTTGCTGACCGTGTGTTGCATGCGGAGGAAGAAGAAGTCGTCCAGCCAGGAGAACAACCTGAGCTACTGGAACAACGCCATCACCATGGACTACTTCAGCCGCCACGCGGTCGAGCTGCCCCGCGAGATCCACACCCTGGAGAGCGAGGTATCTGAGCCTGACCCCGCGATACAACATGTAAAATGGATACAAGATATGACAAACCCTGACTAAAATGAATGATGATTTTTAATAGTAACAGTATTTTTTTGACGGTATGTGATATATTTCCAAACGTCTTGAGAGTGCTCGATTCCAAGATCCTGTCGTCAACTTGTATCACTCGCAGAATACTAACGATGTGTCACAGTGCCCCCTGCGGGCCATTTAGTGCTACGACAGCCGGTTTCAATAAGTACTGCAGCCAACTCATTGCTTTTATCCGACGTTGGATTTAAACGTGAAACACAATTTAATTTCTGCATTGTTTTTGGTTTATTCGTTTGTGTTTTCCATCTTCCTCGTGCTGACTGTTTGTTTGTTTTTTTGCTGACCTTTGCATGTTCTTGTTTCCTGTTTGTGTCACTTCCTGTGTGGTGAAGGAGGGGGCTCCTCGGGTGGGATGGTGTTTAGGATGCTCCTGCTGACACCAAGGTGTTGGTCCCGGCCCTCTAGATATAACCCCCCCCCCCCCCCCCATAGTGAACCTAACAGTACATTTTAGTCTCCCTTTTCAAATCCTCCCAACTCATGATTACCTTTAAGTCTGAAAATAACATACACATAATAATAATGAAAATGAGATGTTTTCCTGATTGGTTGAGGTGTTTTATGAAGGTACTTGCACACGGCCCCCGACCAACACCAGCACCCAACTACAAAATGGTTGTCCGAGGGTTGGCAGTTGACAAACAGGCACCCCCAGATCGCCCCGACGTCGCCCCCCCACCCACCACCCAGGGGGCTCAACAGACCCCACGTTGGGGTCTGTTTGGCGTTGGTCCGGGGCAGGGTGCACCTTTATAGAAGAGAACACCAGTTAACAAAGCCAGATATTGAGTACTGTAGCTGAGGTGTCAAACACAACACAACAGCCTCCTCTCTGAACCCGTCCGCGTTATGTTTGCGGGGGGGGGGGGGTTCCTCCAGTTTTTTGTGTGTCGTCTCTCGTTTAAATCTATTCCCCGTAAGCTTTTAATGCTGACTCACCATCCATTGTACACCCACCCTCCCTCTCCCTCCCTCTCTCCCCCCTCCATCTGTACATGCTACCTCCCCCATCAGCCCCATCCTCCTTTCTGTACTTTAATGAGTTGTACCATTCCCCCCCCCCCCCCCCCCCCCCACCCCTGCTCTCTCTTCCTCCCGTTGGTCTGGGCTGTCATCATGTCACCCCGTCAGACATCTTTGTTTAGTTTGTGTTGCTATAGAGACGGGAGACAGTCCGCTCCCTTCGTCTCCAGACCAGATCTGGTCCCTGCTCCCTGCTTGTAGCGCTGTAGCATTCGGATGTGATTTCAAGTCTGTGGCCTCTCCATCCTTTTCATCGCAGTGTCTACGGTTCTGGACCAGATAACTAGAAGTCCTCAAGTCGTCGACCGTAGGCCTCGGTTCCACTTGTCGTTTCAGCATGACTTTCGTCCTCCGTTCACACGAGTTTAACTATCAGGTGCTGGCGAACCAATGAGCCAGAACCACATCCTTAGAGTGGTCACGCTCGGGTTTTGGTGTGTAGACAGTGCGGTCCGGGCCCAACGTGGGCAGCCTACCACTGGGAACATACCGGCCTACTGGCGCTGTGTTCCCACTGGTGGCGGCCCAGTCTCTCGGGCCAGCGCCATTCCAGCAGATTTACTTTACCAGGAAGTATTTTCTGGTGGGAACCTGAGCTCCGACCTCAGATCTGGAAGTGTGAAGTGTGGGCATCAGAGCTGTGCTCCGATCTGGCGCATCCAATCACAAAAGTGTACAAGTGTAACCGAGGCCATTACTATGCTGCTTTTACCCACCTGACCATTAATGCTAACTGTGTGTGTGTGTGTGTGTGTGTGTGTGTGCGCGTGCCTGTGCGCTGTGTGTGTTTGCGCGTGTATGTGTGTATGCATGCCTGTGCTGTGTGTGTGTGTGTGTGCGTGTGCCTGTGCTGTGTGTGTATGTGTGTGTGTGCGCGCGTGCCTGTGCTGTGTGTGCGTTTGTGTGTGTGCCTACGTACGTTTGTGCATGTGTGTTAGGAACAGGACACCTGTCTGCCCCCTAACGGTGACTACAGTGGCAGCAGCGTGGTGCTGGTGAACCCCTTCTGCCAGGAGACGCTGTTCATCAACAGAGACAAAGCCTCCAACATATAGCAGAAAAGCCTCATCGCTGAGGACCTTCAGAATAAAAGTATCTCACAGAACCAGAACACCGTGAAAATAAAGGTCTCTCGCAAACACCTTTCCTCTTTGACAACCACCTGCTGTTGACATCTATTTTTAATATATATATATATATATATATATATATATATATATATATATATATATATATATATATATATATATATATATATATATATATATATAGATCTATATAGTAATTATTCATACAGACTCAACTTTATACTACTGTATATTCATGAAGACGAGAGAGGAAGAACAAGAAGAGCAAAGTTAAACAGACTATTTGCTATGCGCCTGCATATTTTTCTGATGTACATTTTCTACTAAAAACGTAATTGTTACAACGGTTTTTATGTCTTTTTAAAGTACAGAGTATATGTAGTTTTGTTTCGGTA
The DNA here is from genome assembly GCA_036785325.1 of Urophycis tenuis. Taxonomy (NCBI): domain Eukaryota; kingdom Metazoa; phylum Chordata; class Actinopteri; order Gadiformes; family Phycidae; genus Urophycis; species Urophycis tenuis. The sequence goes on from JAXIVH010000009.1 coordinate 8,569,292, forward strand.
CAGTGGCTTGATGGTAAGTACACTGTGAACGTGGCCAATGTGAACCCTGCTTTAGCAAGAAGTGCGCCGTGTAAAATCTGGTCCGTGTTCAAAGTTTTTATTTGGTCCCCAACTAAATCCAACACATTTCACCTGTTGAACTTGAATTGTGCACCAACACTCTGGGCTGGAACTGACATGTTGATGTGAAACGTTTGGATGTCAGATTTTAGTTAAAAAAATAAAAAAAAAGGTTCATGACTGAACCGAGCAGCATTTGAGGTGGTCCCTCATCCCCATCACCTCCACCAACAACCCCACTACAACAGCAACCGCCACCACCTTCTCCTCCATCACCACCACCCCCATCTCCTCCATCACCACCACCCCCATCTCCTCCGTCACCACCCCCAACACACCAGCATCACCACCCCCACCTCCTCCTCCACCACCACACCCATCACCAGTACCACCAACACACCAGCATCACCACCCCCATCTCCTCCTCCTCCACCACCTCCTCCGCCGTGTGTGATCAGGTTCAGTCCAACATGGAGCCACACGTCTCAACCGCTCATGTAAACTAAGTTCTCCCGTGCCTCTGTGTCTACCTTGCTGTGCGTCTGTGTGTGTCTGTGTGGATGAATCCTTTTTGGATTGCACTTGAAATACGTTGAATGTGGGCGTTGACAACGGAGACTTTGCGCTTTGCATTTAATTCCACAGATCTGCTCTGTATGTATACAGATCTGCTCTGTGTGACTGTCTGTTAGTCAAAGACTGTCGGTCGGTCGTTCGTGATGCAGTCATCATTTTGTCAGCCATTCTGTCCACTTGCTGTTGCTACATGTGTGTATTATGGTGGAGAGGGACTTCTGAGCTCTATATAAACATGCCTTTTAACATCTAATGGGTACAGTTCAATAAGTACTGTTTCCCTTATATTACATATATATATGTGTTTGTGTGTGTTTGTGTATGTTATATATATATATATATATATATGCATATATATATATATACATATAATGTGTACACAAACACACACCACACACACTGTGAGCTCTCTCAGAGACAGTTCAATAAATAAGTGTTTTAAACACATTAGGAATCTGTCTCTATGTCTACGCCAGTTTTATTCTGCCTTGCTGGGGGTTTCACTGGGGGGGAGTCTCCTGTTGTCTGCTGCATCTTGGCCGAGGAACAAACCTGTGTGGTCTGCGGTTGTCTCACACTGATTGAGTTATAAGCTCATATTTTAGCTGAACGGGATGTTCACATTTTGGCTTGTTGTGGATTGGCGGTTGGGGGGGACAGAGTGGTGTTCAATGTGATGTATTTTTCTACTCTGGCATGCACTGTACTTTTTACTGCTGAGCAATAAAATATAAAACGCAGATTATTTTCTAATTTATCGTATCAAAGAATAAACTTTATTGCAGATATCCCAAAAAGAATGTTTGCTATTTATGATCGGATGACTTGCATCTTTCTCTTTTCAACTTCTATGTCACCCAAATAAGAGAGTGACAAATGGAGAGACACAGATACAAAGACATACAGACAGATAGCCAAATAGATAGGCAGTGATAGATACACAGATAAATGGATGTATAGATAGATAGGTAGATAGATAGATAGATAGATAGATAGATAGATAGATAGATAGATAGATAGATAGATAGATAGATAGATAGAGAAAATTAGATAAATAGAGTGAAATGTAATTCAGCTGTGCCTTGCTGACCAAGCAAAACAGCTTGTGAAGCTAAAATGTCGTCTTTGTTCTGCTTTCATTGTCAGTGGGAACAGCCTATAGGACCACCTGCTGCACAGTACCTCTGATATCTATTTAAATTGCCTGGTTGACGTTTCGAAACCACACAGATGTGTTTGACGAAATGAATTTAACATATGAATGTAATGAAGCACACAAATATTGAAAAAAAAGTATGCAAAGGTCTATTTGAGTTAATGTAATCCCTGAAAGTATGAACTACAGAATAATAAACATTTCCTAATTATAACAGTAATAATAAAGCACAGTGTGGAAAAAACACACTATACAATGTATACCATACTACAGTATGGTATACATTGTATAGTGTGTTTTTTCTCTAGATAAAAGGCCAATTAACGCTACTAACTCTTTATGGACAGTGTGGGAAACTATCCGATAAATTACGAATAAAATATAAGAGTAGAACTGTTTGGCCCACGACTTCATACGAATTACGTTATATTTTTTACTCACATTAGTGACATATTACCGGTATACTGTACACTTAAATCTACAACACATTTGCATGACGAACGACAGAAGTTGGGCACTTCCGGGCGTCAGGGGAAGTGCTTCCGGTACAGAGAGACTCTATCCATCGCATGGTCCATGCGATTCAGCGGGGTAACTGTAACCTTATCGCATTAGGAAACACGCCGGACACGTTTTATTTCTTTCAAAAAGGACCAGTCTTATAGCAGGGTGAGAACTTTCCAGGTTTAATCTGGTTTTATCAGCTGTCGCGACTTCCGGTTGTTGATATCTTCTATCGCAGTGTGAGCTAACTAGCAGTAGCAGCGTTGCTTTAGGGGGAAAATGGCGGATGTAGCGGAGAAGAGCCTGGACGATTTCTTTGCCAAACGGGATAAAAAGAAGAAGAAAGAGAAGACCAAGACCAAAGAGTCGACCCCAGTCCCCACCACAGCCGTCATGGTGAAGAAGGTTAAGAAGGAAAAAGAGAAATCCGCCAAGAATGAGAACCCAGACGCGCCCGTGGAGAAGGTAACTGCGGCCCAGCTGGCAGACTCCCACACACCGGTGTTATCCAACTAAGTTCACACAGTCTAATGTTCACCACATACAACATGTGACAGGGCTTCGTTTGTGTTTACTCGTGCAAGGCAGACACTTCTCATGTGTCCACTCGGTATGATCGAGCCTCCCTGGGCCCAGTCGGCGAGGTCGTGGTCCGTTAGCTCTGGACGCTAACGGTCCGCGGGTTCTGGGTAGGTGGGTCTCTTAGGCCGCACCGCCATTGTGCGGGAATCGGGGCGTTGACAGCCTGAGTTGAAGTTCATATTTGCTATTTTGAAGGGGTGGGCTGTGATGTGGCCTCCAAGCACGACGTTTCGCGGGGTGTAATGGTGGCCCGGTGCCGCCCGACAGACTTAAGCATACGTGTCTCCATCTGACCTGGGGGGACGGGGGCTCTGACACAGACAGGGAGTTTCCCATTAAGACTAACTACATTCGTTGTCATTGAAATGGTCTGTGAGGTAGAGGTCACAATGTGAGGTTAACGCAGCTATACTCTGTCTCCGTCGATCCGTGGTCTTTGTTTGCGGTAAGGAGGACGAGGAGTGGAAGGAGTTCGAGCAGAAGGAGGTGGACTACAGCGGCCTGCGGCTCCAAGCTCTACAGATCAGGTAAGACATTATCCAGAACGCAGCACATTGGTTAAATCCGGAGTGTGTAAATGTTTATCCACATTACAGGCACCCCCAAATTAAACTGCCCAAACCAACAATGTTTACTCTTGTTCACAGGAATCCAATGTATGCTTAACGTCAGTGCCACATATCCAAAAGCCACATATCAAAGAGCCCTTTCTGCTTAGTTTTCAGAAAGCCCATCTTGAGTCCTGAAACGTCTGTGTTCAGCAACAATTAGACGGGTTATGCCTAGAGAAGTTTGTGTTTACAGTTTTAAATTATTAAGTCAAAAGCATAGGATTACAGATTATATACAAACCACATGACACATATCCCATGTGTGCAATCTAACGCATGACATCTAAGTTGTTGTCATGGCCTATATATACACTAACATTTTTGTCAAACTGACCGCTGAGGTGTCACGCTCCCAGAAGTGTTGCATCTCACTTTAGGTACTGTGCCGTCACGATTTAAAATCTCTTAAGAATATTCTTCTTCTGGTTGTCGGCAGTGACGAAAGAGAAGAAGAGGAGTATGAGAAGGAGGAGGTGGGCGAAGATGGGGAGATCATTCTGGTCAGTGGAGACAAAATGTCCGGACCCTGGAATAAGTCCGGCGCCCAGCCCCAGCCCGCTGCACCCGTGGGTGAGTCAAAACACAGTGTTGTTGTACCATCCAGTAAACCCTCCTCCTATGATGACATGGTGGCTTAGTACTACCATGTTAACATGGTGGAACTCTTGCCCTGCCACCACCATCCAACTACTTGGTCTTTTGGGAGAAGCCTTCTCCGGAGATGCATGATTACAGTTAAAGGTCATTCGGGAGCAGCTCGGGGTAAGGGCGTGTTGAGGTTTACTTATTGTCAGTGGACAATGGCGATGGAACCCTCTGCCTGGGACTTCTAACCATGACACTATCAATCACTCTCTTTAATGGTTACAAGTTATAAGGCTTGTGGATTTAAACAGCTGTGTGTGTGTGTACACACGGTTGTGCAAAAGAAAACTAAGCAACAATATTAACTTGCTCTGGTGACTTTCTTACTGTATTGGCAGCAATGAAATGTTTCACCTTCTTCTGACAAATGTATTTATTGTAAGTCGCTTTGGATAAAAGGATCTGCTAAATGTAATTAACCACTAGGAAATGACAAGGGGGAAGTTAAACACATGATATAAATACAAAGTCATTAAAAAAGTAACTGAGCATTATGTGTGTGTGTGTGTGTGTGTAGAGCTAGATGAATATATAGATATTCATTCATTCATTCATTTAAGTGAGCTTTGTTCACTTGGTTGTGGGTCCACAGAAGAGGAGGAGGTGCCAGAATCCAAGCCCAGCGGGGTCTACCGCCCCCCGGGGGCCCGGCTGACCACCACTAAACGAGGCCCCGCCCACGGCCCTCCGGAGATCTACAGCGACACCCAGTTCCCCTCTCTGCTGGCCACCTCCAAGCATGTGGAGACACGCAAGTAAGAGCACTCGCATGTGGTCACTCGGCAGACACTCCTATTGACAGCCACTTGCAAGAGAGCCTTGGAGCAATTCAATGACGCAAGCAAACTTTGAGTAGCTGCTTAACAACTTTAGAGAAAGGAGGCTCTGGACACTGCAGGGGAGCGATGGCCTCAGACATTGCTGGACATGTATAACCCTATTTGATGTGGGCCAGCCATCGTGGGCTACTTTTGAATGGGGTTGGCACGAATGCTATGCAGTCCCACTACATTAGTTAATGTAAGTTATTTAACTTGACTGAATATTATACCCAAAAGACTCTGCCCCTCTGTCTTTTTTTAATTGGTATTTTGTGTACATTTTTGTCCATGGTTTATAGTTTGGGCTCTTTATTTCATATTTTAAGGATTATAATGCATTTCATGTATCCGCCTCATCACGTCCAGCATGTCTTGTCATACGGGCAATAAGGGTGTGAGCTGCACTGGCCTTCTAAATGTTGGGGGGGTCCGCTCTTGCTCTACACTAAACCTCTTGCGTTTGTTAAGCAGTCGGCACCTCGCTAATAATGCCAATTGCGATGAGGTACCCCTTGTTGCGATGAGGTCCCCCTCGTTGCGATGAGGTGACCCTTATTGTGGTGAGACAGAGAGACAGAAATACTTTAATGAATCCTAAGGGAAATTGCATTCGTTGCAATACTCAGAGAAAAAGGAAGAGACACTCTACGTAGAGTGTTAGAATATATAATATAAACCTATGTAACATATACAAAAATATTTATATAAAAAAATACATAAATGTACATCTAGGCATACACTCTAGAGGTAAATAGCATACACAAAGATGTAGCATGTAGGATTAGGTAAGAGGAATGACCAGTTAAGTTGTTGAGGTGACCCATATCATCATGAGAGACCCCTTATTGTGATGAGGTGACCCATATCATCATGAGAGACCCCTTATTGTGATGAGGTGACCCTGATGGTGATGAGGTGACCCTGATTGTGATGAGGTAACCCTTTTTTTTTTTCTTTAAAGGGACCGGGAGCTAGAGAAGACCTTTGAGGTGGTGAAGCACAAAACCCGAGGCAGAGAAGAAGGGGGCGGAGCTACTCAGCAGCAGTTGCAGCTGGACAACCAGTATGCCATCTTGGGGGATAAGTAGAGCCGCCCCCTTTTCAAATCCGCCCCAACCCCCCCCCCCCCCCCCCCTCCCTCCCTCGTGGGTGGTCCGGCCCTGCCCCCAAGAAGGAAGATGAACTCTAGTCAGCCATGTACAATGCAGTCCTGACAACTTCCACGCTGCCGCTGTCTCACACGCGCACACACACACACACACACAGACACACAGACACACACACACACACACACACACACACAGCTGAATCCGACATGGACCCAACATCCCCTGAACCCCCCCCCTCTCCCAATTGACTGACAGCTGATACACCTGTTGGCAACGCTGCAGGCTGTGACACCACCACCACGCGGGGCAAACAGAGAAAAGAACCAGAATTGGCCCAATCAAGCACCCATACCTTGTGCCACCGCCGCAGCCCCCAACGCTTTCCTTCTGGCGGGAATGAGACCCAGCGGCCCTGCGGTGGCCCCCCTGTCTCTGGACCCCCAGAGCATTTCAGATGACTCCGTGTCCAGATGATTTTATGAACTTGCGTTGAAATATAGCTATTTTTTTTTCTTCTTTTTTTTTTTTTTTTTTTTTTTTTTGCAAGATGGCTCCTCTGCCCCAGTCACAGGTGGTGTTTTTTTGTTATGTTTTATTTTTGGGTGGGTGTGAACGATGTGGCTTGGACACTCAGTGGGATGGGCTGGGCTGGGTAGGCAGGCAACAGCAAGGCTGAGTGGACTGAACTATTTGCTGTGTGTGTGTGTGTGGGGGGGGGGGGGGGGTTACAACATCTAGCCCTTGCATAGAAGATGGCTGCTTTCATTCTGTGTTTTTGTTCTTCATGGTGAGACTGTAAAAGATCTAATGGAGGAGAAATAAAAAAAGTGTTGTGGTGATTTAGAAGTGCTGTTAAACGTGGCCTTACTCTTTTGAAGAGAAGACCAGGCGCCTGCGGCCGGGGTCTCTGGAGCTCTGGACCACAGGGGACGAGCGACCAGGCTGCCTGTCCTCCACACGCGCACTGTGATCCTCCTAACGCTTCTGGTCTCCACTCACTCCTCTAAGAGCGTATTTAATCAGTTCTACTTCAGCGTCTTTCCATGTTTTTAGTTTTCTAGGTTTTTGGCTCGGTTGCCACGTGATCACAGACATTACAGCTCAACTCACTAGTCTGCAACGCCACCTCTGGGTTCTATGGACGGATTTAAATTCCTGTTTCCAGTTCACATGCGTTACGGTGTGTTTTTAATATTGGTCTTCTGTGTAGTGAAAGGCATTCCCGGTATTAGACCTCTGGATTCTATTGTGATTTCTCTTTTTAAAGAAACGACCATTAAAGTTCTGGAGCAGGTGGAATACGCTTAATTTAGGATCCACCAGTCTGCGCTGTTACTAATGAACAGTCCGTAATTAGGCAGACCACTGTGTACTCTCTAAGCTTGGTTTTGGTATCGCAAACTTAAGATGGAACTAGTTGGACAACTGAATCTGAATCTGGTTTCTGAACACCTGCCTCTATATAAGCACTTGGTGAAAGTAGTTCTGTCAACACAAACGACCATAACACGACAATAAAGTGATCCTGGTGACTGCCGACTTGTCTTAATCTGTCTTTTCAGCCCAAATGTCGTATTTTGCCCTTTATTGTTGGTAAAAACGCCAGAATGTTACGATCAACTTTAAATTGTAATTTAAATGTTTTTATTTATTTTCACAAATGAGTCAACATGAAGGTCATGAAGGTTTAATTCAAATGTCTTCATGTCTGCTGGAGAGTCATCTCGGGTTAATGGCAGGTAGCTGGAAAATATGAATTATAGGCCTACTGTGACGGCTGTATTTTTATACACAAATATATATATATGAATATATAGGCCTATTTAGAAAAAACAAAAACCTACCGCTACGCTGGTGGCGGTTTCGTTTGATGGAGCAGGGAAATTCCCGAAGAAATAAAAACCACTAAGGTCAGGTGCATTCCACTGAAAGTAAGGACAACATTCAATATATAGAATCTCAACCAGGGTTTCCTATGTGCTGTCTTGGTATTTGCGGTAACGGTTATGGTAAGGTCCACCAACCAGGTCCTCTGTTTTTGCCATTATTCCGGCTGATTTGGCAATATTTTCATCCCCATCAGGCTGCTGGCAGGAAACACAAAAGGGTATTCATTGTAAATCAACAAAGTTTATCTTAAAACCTATTAACTAAAAGAAACAAACAATGTATTTACTTTTACTCTGTCCCTGCAGGGACGTTGGCACGGACCGTTAAGCAAACAGACCTCTGTCTGCCAGTATCACAGTATCACGTCAGAAAAACGCAGCCGAGAACTTACGTAGGCCTACCGCAACATAATATCGGACCAAGCTTCACTTCCCACAGCCTTGTTAACTTTGAAGAAAAGATTTCAGCCATTCCAAAATAGTTTTTTTCATAGTTATAGGTTATTTTTTTATATAATATAATATATTATACTTTTAATCCATGATATCATATTATAGTAATTGGCTATATGGTTAGATATACAACATAAAATGAACGTGTTAATATAAGAATAACGTATCTTACCATACTTTTTGGGCGTGCCATAATAAGACCCACCAGACACAACAATATCACAGCTCTCATCTTGAGTCACAGATCTTGGCTGACCACGAATCCTGCTTCACCGACACAAATGGCCGTTTTATATTTGGACGATCTGGGACATCCAGGCGGAGTTATCTAAAGGTGTCTAAAGTCCACTATCATCTGCCTTGCTCTGAGGTCCAGGCAACTGTATTTGTACAGCCCAGGAGTTAGATGCGCCCGGGCAGCCCTGCACCCTCATACCCAAGCCCCCAACCGCAAAGAAACTATGCTGCTATATAGACAGGTCATCTGCTGGAAAAATTAGATGGAGTGTTGAATTCACTAACCTTTTCCTTACACTTGTGAGTTTTGAAGAGGACTTTTACGAACTTATCCGGAAAGACGGAAGAGACGTCGACGCAGCGGTAGCCTTAGCAACAGCTAGTTGAAGCTATCAGAAAAGTGCTCTTTTAAATAAACTCCTGGTGTACTTACAAACTTTAAAATGCCTCGTTTTGTGAGTACAGACCATATATGTACTACTACAGAAGTTGGGTAACAATCCATGCATTATTAGTAGAGTCATTGACGAGATGTACACACTGTACCGGCACTCCAGTACGAAGTCTTTCGGCTGATAACCCTAAACTTGATAAATATTGACCGTCGCTAAAAATGCATCCGAGGGGGTATTTAGCATGACTATTGGTGTAAATTACCTCAGGGTGAATTTCACTCCGAACCATCACTTTAATTTTCCAATACCAAATGGGAAAGATGTTGTATCACAACCAGTAATGCTGTGGTATGCTGGTAAAATGGCACAAGCCTCTGGACCGATTTTTTCACATATTGAGTTAATATTTATGAATCGCCTGTGTCCTATTTTCATTTGCCACTTCTGATTAAAGGTCTGTTTCAGAAATGAATGCACCATTAACACAAAAACATCAGTGGCTCCTGCATACACAATTACAGGTGCATTCTATTTATTTGCGTCTAGGATTAAGCATGTGTCTGCTTCATAATGGTTGCAGATTTGAAGTTCTGATATGTTCCCACTTGAGATGAGCCCGGTCTTTTCATTAGAGGTGATTTGGAGGGGTATTTTGAAACTGTCTTTAAGATCTTTGGCATACTTGACCAAGAACTGGATTAGTTCTGTTTTGTTATCTCCACTATGGAGATAATCATCCCAGTCCCTTCGTTGTGGCATATTTTGGTCTTGACTTCACGCTTGCTAGGATGGCCACGTCGACGTTGTGTGAGTTGTTTTGTTGTCTCCTGTGCATAATTATCGAATATTATGCTAACTGAATGTACTCGATCTGCAGTTGTAGACATACAAAACCTGAAGAATACCTTTGCATACTCCCCCCATGTTCTTGTACTTTTAATTGACCTCACTGCAGCCATTCCATCAATTAACCATGCTGCCTCGGACAAAGGTGTTTGCAATTCTGCTTTAGATTCTTCTATTAAGAAATTTCGTAATGCTGCTTTGCTGCCTTGTCTTAGATCTCTGTCGGGTGATGCTAACGCCAGAGGAACAGTGGTAAGAGTGTAAGACTGTGCTTTCTTGGCACTTGCTGCCTTTCCAACGAGTACTCCGAATGCTTGCCGGTCTGCCTTGAGAATAATTATTGCTTTGGGGATCTTTTTGGCACGCTCCATACCCGTTTTGATTCTAGGGTTCTTTATTGAAGCAAATATGCTGACCCTATTCTCTGTGGCTTTCACTCTCTTTTCTACAAACTCCCTATACATTTCTTCTCCCAACACAGAAGATTTTAAAAGTCCCTCAACTACAGTAGGCTCTACCTCTGTTCCAGTTTTAAAATGTCTGGCAGGACCCTGTAAAAATGTATCAAAATACTTGTCCAATTGCAAGGTAAGTCTGTCAACCATTGCTGCGTGTTTGTTGATTGCTCCAGCAGTTGTCTCTTGATGAACAGACTGTGTCAGGACATTCAGAATTTCTTTTAGCTTCACTCGAACAGATGCCATTGAGTGACTTGTCTTCACAAAGGTATCGACAGCCTTTTCATCAGTGCTGAATCCACCTTGCATTGGGCCTCCTCTAATCTTGACCTCCCTGTTTATTGTTGTCTCAGTTATCAGGTCACCATGAATAGTTGAAAATGGTTTTCCAGAAGTTGATCCACCAAAACCATTAACCAAAAGGTCATTCCACACCTCTGGTTTCTTGAGTCTGATATCCTGCAGCTTAACATGTTGAAAGGTTAAATAACGAGCATAGTTTTGATGACCAAATGCAAAGCATTTTAGCAACAATGCACGTTCAGCTGCTAAATGACGCTCAACTGCTTGTTCTCTTACAGTGCTGACAAAACATGGCATGGCTGACACATCTTGGATGTATTGTATCATCATTTTTGACTGGGTACCAGAGACGGCGGTCAATTGGCCCATCATTTGTTTGAAATCTGTTGAATGAATTAAGGATTTCAAATTGGCTGATGTTTGGCTCAGTCTCAAATTCACAATTTCTTCTTTGAATTCTTGGCTTAACTCCTCTTTATTCAAGGTGTCCTTTATTCTATAGCGAAGCAAGGCCTCAAATGCCTGCTTGTGTAACCTCATGCTTCTGTGATTTTTTCCTGCAAAAGCTTGATCAGCAGAACCATGAGCTATTAAATCAGCATCCACCCACCAATCCTTTTTTTTTTTTTAAAGAAAACATGCTAACGTGCTAATCAGTGAATTAACAGAGGCGGATGAGAGATGATGGAACAGAACAGTTTTGGAAAGTGGGCATTGATTTAAAGAATACCAGTAAATAGTATATCTGAAAACAAATAGCTAATTGTTTGATTTTTTTGGGCTAGTTTTCAATCTATCTCACTGATATCTCACAACGATTTACCATAATGATAAATGTTTTATTGAATTTCATGGTGGAAAATTATATTTATTTTACTTAAAATGCTAAGTCAACCTTTATAAATATGAATTTTATACAAGAGGACACTATTTTTGCTAATATGACACTATTTTCAATTGCAAACCCCCTGAAATATAGCCAAAAATGGTGAAAAAACTGCCATTTTGGAATATGGCGGCCGTATTGGATTTTTGGACAAAATTCAACATGCCCCAATCTTTAATCTGTTCTAATAGGGGTTCTGACCAGGAACCCATGGAGAAAACTTTGACCAAAAACTAGGCCCAATTTTTCCAGCAGATGACCTGTCTAATAGTACTGGTTTTAAATGACTCATAATTGTGATTGTTTTGCCATGTTTTTTTTTTTTTCTGAATTAACGAAATTATAACCTCAGTCTCAATCTGAGAAAGGTTGTCAAAGGAAATATAAAAATGAATGAGATGACTCAAAAGCCACAAAGGTCTCTTTCTTGACCTGCCAACATAGAAAGACCATTTTGACATCATTTAGCATATAACTCCTTAGATACCATACATGTTTTGAGCCCGTGAGTGAAACACTGTTGGAGCCCTACTCTTAATTGCATAACAAAAAATATCTTCACTTTGACTCCAATTCATTTGTAGTGCCGTCATCGTTACTCGTGCTAATGGATTATCCCCTACAGCTGTAGATCTACTTTTTAGCGCGGTGTTTATGCTGCCTGCGATTACTTTTCTACACCGCAGGATGATTTTATTTGAGCCAATGATCTTACTCTGAAAGTAGTATTTTCATAAGCATGACTTTAACATTTCACTGGCAACTAGCGTATCTATACTTTTCCTCAAGCATGACTTTAGTAGGCCTACTTATCCCGCAGCATATAGACCAACGTACAATATAGACCACATGACTGTACGCTAAATGCTGAGATATGCTGAGATCACACGACAGGCGCGCGTCGGTCCGGTTCTGAGGCGGTTCGAGTGGTTGTCATGACTGAGCGTCAACGCGAAAGTGAGTGTGGAAGATGAACGGCTGATTTCCCTTCTTCGCCATCCATGTGTCTGACGGTTGGTCGTCCTAGGTTTGACTCTACAGCTGTCTGTGGTGCAGCAGACGACTGGTGACGGGCGGTGACGGAGTGGTCTTCATCAGGACCATGAAGGTGTTCGTGCGAACCAGGCCAACAGCGACGTTTGCGCAAGAACTCGTTGAAATTCTCGCCGATGAAAAAGTAAGACAAAGGGTGCTTAATCGGACCCTTTCCTCAATGTGTGTCCAGTCAAACGGATGAAACAAAGTAAACCATTAAAAACGCCCACAACCGGACAAAAAACGTAAACATTTAACGATGGAAAATATTGAATCACAAAAGGTATTTGAAGTGAACCCAAATATCAGAGTATCTGTTAATCTTTCACCTGGAGCAACAGGTGTTTCTCGTCTAGGTTGTTTTGTACAATATTTGCCGCACGTTCATCGCACTGACTTAAGTCGACGTGCGTTACCAAAGAGCCTACACACGCATGGAAAGTTACTATATTAATGTTTTAAAATGAATCGTCTTGGAAAGCTACAGGTAGGCTGTGACCGTGATGTCAACGTTAGCGCTGTGTGTGGGTGGGGGTGGGGGGGGGGGGGGGGGGGGGAAGTGACGTCAGGCCGGGGGCCATCTTGTGGAACAACAATCAGAACTAGAAAGTACATTTCCTGAAGAAAAGGGGTATCAGCCGAATGGCTTAGTATTGGAGTGTCCGGTACACTGTGTATATCTCGTAAATTACCCCACTAATAATGCATGGATTGTTACCCAACTTCTGTAGTAGTACATATATGGTCTGTACTCACAAAACGAGGCATTTTAAAGTTTGGAAGTACACCAGGAGTTTATTTAAGAGTTTATTTACTTGTCACGAGACAGGCAGCTCAGGCTGAACAGTTCGTTCTCGTTCATTCATTCGGATCGGTCACTCGTTCATTTGTCACGTGACAGGCAGGCTGAACGGGTCGTTCTCGTTCATTCATTCGGATCGGTCTCTCGTTCATTTGTCATGTGACAGCTACCCAGTCACTGTGGTGTCGTGCTTTCAAACAACAGTGGCAGGGAGGATACAGGACACAAGTCACTTTATTGTGGTGTGTATTTGCTTTCCTAGGTTTTCACATGGTTTGAATTGCTGTCATTTTGTGTAAACTTTGTCAGCTGTAAAACATGTTGCCTTCATTGTTAAGTGTTTGAGAACCGCAGTCTTTTTTACAATGCTCACAAGAGGGCTACAGCGCCACCTGCTGTAAAAATGAACAAAATGAACGAAATGACTCGTTCAAAGATTCGTTCAATTTACTGTCAGAGAGTAAAAGATCCGATTCAGTAAAAAGACTCGGTCTTCCCAACACTAGAAACGTCAGCTTTTTCTACTGGCTTTAAATAACCGAACAGTGTTGCCTGCTTTCGTTTCATTATCAACTTATTATCATTCACCACATTAGCTACACATCAACAGTACGCCACTTTCGAGCACGCCATTGGTGTTGCATTGCCTGCCTCAAGTGGTAACTTTCGCGGGTGTTCACTATAGGGGAGGAGAACGCATTGTCTTATTGGATGAAGGTTAAGTTGATTTCTTAATTTCTTGATTGGATGGTTTCCGAAGTTGTTGACACGCAACCTGCCAATAACGTTGGTTTCTTCCAGCTGCTCATGATGAGGGATTAGATGGTTTCAGAGATTGTTGATGCGTATCTTTGCCTATGTTTTACTGGATATACACAAACCCAAGGTCTTTTTAGGTGGTTATACGGCGTATCCCTGCGTATCACGTAGACTACAGTACTGCTTTTGTCCCTCACTCTGCTTCTCTCCAAACTGCCACTATTCTCTATGAGGAAAGCAGGGCTGGGTTCAAATGGCTCTATCTCAAAAAGAATACATGTCACAGCTTAGATATCTACACTGTAGAAATCCAGGGAAACAGACAAACAGTTTGATATATATGTTTGTATGTATTGATAATATGTCCATATAGCTTACAAATTGTAGGAGTATCGACAAGTTAGAAAACAGGTATGAATTTGAAATGACCAGCTGCGACCTAGAGTGGAGCGCCCATGTGTGTGTATTGGAAGAGTGAGGGTCAAACAAACATTCATAATTCAAAAACTATAAATGGTATTGTTTAGATATTTGAATGTGAGTGACAGCATGAATATATGAACCTTTTGATGTATAATATGTGAAAGTAATGTGAAAATTGTATGAGTGGCGGCAGTTTACAAAATGTGTGTATATTTTCAAATCACCAACTAGCCTGGGAATTCCCATGCTGCTTTGCGCGCGATTTCATTCTCACTGCAAAGACAGCCTGGAAACCACCGCCCTTATTTTCCCCTGAGTTAGGGAACCAATCACAGAACGGGGGGCAGCAAGACGATGAAGACTTCTATGCGCGACACCGAGCTTGTAGCGTGTTAATCCAACATGGCAGCGGACACAACGTTACCGTTCGATGCAGCCTTAGAAAGTGTATTAAGTAGCTTTTGTAGCAATTAATGTAATTTTAGTAGCTAATTTTTAGTAGCAATTGGCTATGAATCGCGCGCAAAGCAGCATGTGAAGAACCAGACGCTATTTGATAGACATTCGTAGCGCCCAATAAACGGCTCTAGGCATTCGTAAACCACGCCTCAAATACGAGAAAATGCACACCTAGTTCCCAGACCACCATCTCATCGAGATGTGGACGCGTCAGCCAGGCTAATCACCAACTGCCATCACTCTAACAACTGAACATTCCATCATTCATTTCAATGGGACAAAAACTATTAATAAAACTTAAATATCCTAAAAATGATAACAAAAATAAAAATAGACCTGGTCGATTCCTAAAATACCTGAATGTTTTAAAGTTTGAATGAAGTCTCTAGTACAAAAAATGACAAAGTAGTTACGCGGCAAAGTTTTGGAGAAAACATATAATAAAGAAAGAAAGAAAGAAATAGTGAGAATAACAATAGTGTGCTAGCTAAAAGCTAGCCCACTAATAACTCAATGTAACAGACTTTAAACATGGCACGTTCACCACAGCGTTCAACACCACATGACGTCAACCTCACATTTCCTATGACGACATTAGCTACATGAGGATAGCTTGCAGAAATATAGCGGCAATGACGATACATTTATACAAAATTTGTGTTGATTGTCTATTCCCGTGTTGGAAGTTTTTATGGGACTACATGTGTGGTTATGTATTTGTATGTCATTATCTCTCATGTCAATATTTATTTAATTATTGACAGTTGAATTTAAATTTCTAATTCTTAAACAAATATTATATGTACAATAGGTTTTGACGCTTTTGTTCCCTGTGGCTTGCCGTAGACACTGAATATCCACCAGAGCAATGGGAGGCGATGTGGAGGAGTAAACCATTCACCCAGCTCCTGGTGCTTCCAGCTGGATGGGGTCCTGCACCTCTTATCGCAGGAGCAGGTGTACGCCAGGGTGGGCCAGGATGTGGTGTTGGGAGCGCTGGATGGATACAATGGTCTGTCTGTCCAACATCAGCCTTCTTTAAAATGTATATCCAGAACTGATTCTGATGAGATAAGATTGATCGGAATATTTCATCTCATAGTAGTTGATGGTTTAAGAATGAAGATTGTAAACGTGAATTAGAAGAATAATGTAAACTAGAGTTCAAAAATTCCCCCGAGGGAAATTTTGATAGTGCACGGGTGACGCTACGGAGTGTGAACCTCTATCAGAGTCACAACCGTTTGAGTAATGGTGCTGATCCCAAAAACAGCAGTCAACAAACTGAACGTCATGAAACAGTGAAAGGTAAGGAACCCAACATGTCCTGAACATTCGCCTCCAAACCCTATCTAATAGCAATAACATGTAATGAAACAGAATGCCAGAATGTCGCAATGCATTCTGGGAAACACTCCCCCAACACCTTACAAAACACGCTACTATCCACGATTTCCTCAGGCAAGTACAACAACTTGAACTGATAATACAAGAAAACACAAAAGCATTAACCTAATTTACACAAAATAGAAACAACATTTAATTTGGTTTGTGTCCGATGACGAGAGAGACGCTAGATGGTAACCATGGCAACGGAGACTCGATATCTCACAATTTATTTATCAACGACAAGACAGACAGATCTCACTGCCCATCACTGATCAACTGCTGCGGTCGGGACGTGTGTGTGTGTGTGTGTGGCACTCAATGTTATGAATTAAAATGACAGTTTTGCAAGCACCCACACACGCGCGGTGTCTACAGAGACGTTGAGGTTAGGGTTAGTGTTAGGTTTACTTTACATTCACATTTAATTTGATTTGTGTCCGATGACGAGAGAGAGACGGAGAGAGATAGAGCACTTTGGTAGAGAGACGTACAATAACAGAGAGCGAGCGCCGGTCTCGATAAAGCCGTTAATCAGCGAAACGAATTGTTATTTCCCGATAGTTTCACAGCGGTTACATTCAGCAGGTAGACACGGCTGAACTGCACCTATCTGAATCGCATTATCCAATGAAAAGTATTAGCGCTCTGTGCGTCTGCAAGACATCGCGTCTGTGTGTGTGTGTGTGTGTGTGTGTGTGTGTGTGTGTGTGTGTGTGTGTGTGTGTGTGTGTGTGTGTGTGTGTGTGTGTGTGTGTGTGTGTGTGTGTGTGTGTGTGTGTGTGTGTGTGTGTGTGTGTGTGTGTGTGTGTGTGTGTGTGTGTGTGTGTGTGTGTGTGTGCTGCGCGCGATCGATACAGGTCACTCACCCACACAAGCACGCGAGGAAAACACAACACGGCACTTCCCGCTTTTCAGCTGGGCCAAACCATTAGAACACCAGGCCCCCCCTGGAGTTTGCATTGTCATGGTACGGACTACCAGTAACGAACCCATAACAAAGCCATTTCTGCCTCGGCACTGGTCTCACATTTGGGCTTATTCTGACAAAACGGTAGCTCCTATCAGAAAAAAAGCAAGACCATCATCGCCGTAAGGACTTCCCGAACGATTTCGTGTTTCTACAATGTTTCTAGAGTAAATATTTCGGAGACACTCGCAAGTTTAAAACAGGGGTCCGTTCTGCTTTTCTCTGAAAATATTTGAAATATTTGTATTGGAGTCAATGAGGAGAAGACACCGACTGGCCGCACTTAGAGGCTGCTAATTCGAATTCTGTAAATCTCTCCGATTTTTTAAACACATTGTGAGAGACAGAACACGTATGTCTACAAAGTTGG
This sequence comes from Urophycis tenuis, assembly GCA_036785325.1. Taxonomy (NCBI): domain Eukaryota; kingdom Metazoa; phylum Chordata; class Actinopteri; order Gadiformes; family Phycidae; genus Urophycis; species Urophycis tenuis. The sequence continues at coordinate 8,587,027 of JAXIVH010000009.1, forward strand.
AAAAAAATCATGTGTGTACATTGTAAACTGTGGCCAGGAGCAGCGTGGAAAGAGATTTATTTTTTTATTTTTCTGGAGCTCTCTCCACTCTAGCTACACTCTAACCCTAATAAGGGCATGCAATACACACCCATTGTAATCTCATCATTTCTCCAAAAATGATCATGGTCATTGAACAGTGATTGATCAAAAAGTATATGACCTATCAAAATATGGAAATATACATAAAATATACAAGACTTGTGTCTACTGTTTAAAGTTGAAATGGAGTCTCTAGGTCAAAGTATGCAGGAGCAGCAGACAGCAGTAAAAGTATTTATTTTTTGACCTCCTCCCATGCATTGTCTATGGGAAAATATTCACAGTTTTTTGCAAATAACTTCATGAAAAATTAATATTTTTTAAATTTGTATTGAAGCACACCGATCCCGATGAAGACGCACATTTTGATATATCATTTGTCCTACAACTCTTCGAGTTGTAGGACAAATGTATCTAGGACAAATGTATCTAGTCCTACAACTCTTCGAGTTGTAGGACTAGATACATATCAAAAAACGCGAGGAAGAGGAATAATAATAAGAAAAAATCCACAGTATAACAATAGTGCTCGGGGCTTTGCCCCGAGCACTGGCTCCACAGCTTTGCTGTAGGGCCAGTGCTCGGTGCGTTTGCCCCGTGCACTAATTATTCAGTTTAAATTATTAGCAGCAATGAGACTAAAATGACAAGTGTGTCTTGCGCTTTTGGTAAACTTTTGTAAAGGAGCAGACACTTTTGTCCAAAGCGACTTACAATCAGTACATTTGTGGGGTTCGACGTGTGGGCAGTTGAAGGAGGGGGATCAAGGGGATCGAACCGCCGACCATACGGTTAGTGGATGACCCGTTCTGTCCACCTGCTCTACCTACTGAGCTACTGCCGCCCTTTTGTGTTGTTGCTAGATTTCCCTCAGTCCCTGAGAGACCAGACGGTGTAGGGTTGTTATTATTGTTGCGTGTTCCCACCAGGTACGGTCCTGTGTTTTGGCCAAGCGGGCACAGGAAAGACCTACACCATGACGGGTGCCACCGAATCCTACTGCCACCGAGGGATCATCCCCCGCGCTGTGGAGCAGGTAACACACACTCCTGGTCTACAGTATGTCTGGAGCAGGTAACACACACTCCTGGTCTATGTCTGGAGCAGGTAACACACACTCCTGGTCTACAGTATGTCTGGAGCAGGTAACACACACTTCTGGTCTATGTTCGGCCTATGCCCATCTACGTCTGCTTTCGTTTGTATCGAGTTCTTTTTCACCAGGTGTTTCAGGAAGCGGCGAAGCGTCACGACCACACCTTCTCCGTCCAACTGTCCTACCTGGAGATCTACAACGAGACCTTGACGGACCTGCTGTCCTCGCCGGCCGGGCCCCGGCACCTGTGCCCCCGGGGGCCGGTGCCGTCCACGGGCCCCTCTCCCCCCCTGGGTCCGGCCCACCCTGAGCTGGTGGTGGTGGAGGAGCCCAGCGGGGGGGTGTCCGTCAGAGGCCTGTCCCTGCACCCCGTCCACAGCCAGGAGGAGGCCCTGGACCTGCTGTTTGAGGTTGGAGTCGTTGTGTCGCTGTGTGATGTGCTTTCTACTGTAAGACTGTCAGTACGTTTACATGCAGCAAGAAATTCGAATTTCTAATCGTATAAGACATCGTTCAGACTTTTTAAGTGCATGTAAACACCTTAATCCGACCTACTTCGGACCTATTTCGGACATCTAAAATCGGATAACTACACCTGGATAATTCGATCATAGTCGGACTTTTAACGGCATGTATACTCAGCAATCGGATCTGAATCGGATTTTGCATTCTGCGCACGCGCAGTGCCATTCTGCACATGCGCAGCGCCACATAGCGTCCAGAGTCAGCCCATGCTCCGGCTGTTAATCCGATTCTCTGAACGGCATGTATACTCGGACAAGTGATCCGGTCTTACGCATGTCATTATCTGATCCGATCAGAAATTCGAATTTCTTGCTGCATGTAAACGTACTGACTGTTGGAGATGCATCCCGCTATAATTAGTTCAATTCATTACAATTTGTCATATAGTTTCCCAAAAATGATCCATCTGAACTCCTAAATAGAGATGAGAGAGGTGTTACTGTGTTGTATGAACATATTGATGGTGTTCTGTCGTTGTTTTACTATGTTGGCGTGCGGTTGTTGTTTCTGACCTCAGGGAGGGATGAATCGCATCATGGGGGCTCACGCTATGAACAACCACTCCTCCAGGTCCCATTGTATCTTCACCCTACACATCCAGGTGCCAGCCCTAACCTTTGTGCGAGTGAATGTGTGTAAACGTGTGTTTGAGATTGTGTGGGGAGAATGTGTGTTAGTTGTGTCCATAGCGGCTGCAATAGCTACGTTTAAGCCGTCCTATGACACATACTGTTACATGCTCATGACGCGATGCATCACTCGCCCACCCCTGCATGTTGTGTCTGTGCCGGTGGTAGTCCTGCTCCAGGTCTCTCTCTGGCGCCACGGCCCTCAGCTCCAAGCTGACCCTGGTGGACCTGGCCGGGTCGGAGCGCCTGGGGAGGACCGGGGTGAGTGTTCTGGACTGGTCCACTGACGCCCCTTTTACACCAACACGGAACATTTTCAATTTCACGGAAGATTTTTCATTTTGACCAAAAGTAGTTTGGAACCCGAAAAAATGTGTTTGTTCTCAATCAATGTGTGTGTTAACTGTCTATACATTGTGTGTGTGTGTGTGTGGTTGATAGCTGATTGAACTGTGAGCTGCACACCTGTTGCACATTAGCTTTGCTACAGAGTGTATTTAAAGGTGTGTGTGTGTGTGTGTGTGTGTGTGTGTGTGTGTGTGTGTGTGTGTGTGTGTGTGTGTGTGTGTGTGTGTGTGTGTGTGTGTGTGTGTGTGTGTGTGTGTGTGTGTGTGTGTGTGTGTGTGTGTGTGTGTGTGTGTGTGTGTGTGTGCGCGCGCGCGCGCATGTAGGGGCCACAGGGGCAGACGTTGCGCGAGGCGACACACATCAACAAGTCTCTGTCCTTCCTGGAGCAGACCATCCTGGCCCTGGCAGACCCCCACAGAGACCATGTGCCCTTCAGACACAGCAAGCTCACCCACGCTCTCAAACAGTCCCTGGGTGCACACACACACACACACACGGAAGGTGTTGTAAAGGTCCAGTGTATACCAAGGGGCCGTGGGGTGGCCTACAAATGGGGTCAAATAGGCCCACAGAGGTAGGTCCAGTGGCTTGGGGTTCGATTCCCTGACCGGTCCACCCGTAGGCCCACGCGGCGAACCCACTCGGTGATGTTGTGGTCTGACGTCACCATGTGTGGCTTCTCTGTCCAGGAGGGAACTGCAACACGGTGCTGGTGGCCAACATCTACGGAGAGGAGGAGCAGATGGAGGAGACGGTGGGCAAGCGCGTCTTCTGGACTTTCCCCTCTTTGTGTGTGTGTGTGTTGTCTTGAGGTGTCAACATTCGCTGGTTTAGCGGCCGCCGTCCTTGTGTCCTGCAGCTGTCCACGTTGCGGTTCGCTGGCAGGCTGAAGCGTGACGCAACCCAGCCGCCCGTCAACCGGCACCTCGACCCCGCGGTGAGACACGCACCCCGACATGGCCGCCGTCATCATGTGGGGGGGCGCCCCGACATGTCCCGACATCATGTGGGGCGTACCCCGACATGTCCCGTCATCATGTGGGGCGTGCCCCGATATGTCCCGTCATCATGTGGGGCGCGCCCCGACATGTCCGCCATCATCATGTGGGGCGCGCCCCGACATGTCCGCCATCATCATGTGGGGCGCGCCCCGACATGTCCGCCATCATCATGTGGGGCGCGCCCCGACATGTCCGCCATCATCATGTGGGGCGCGCCCCGACATGTCCGCCATCATCATGTGGGGCGCGCCCCGACATGTCCGCCATCATCATGTGGGGCGCGCCCCGACATGTCCCGACATCATGTGGGGCGTACCCCGACATGTCCGCCGTCATCATGTGGGGCGCGCCCCGACATGTCCGCCGTCATCATGTGGGGCGCGCCCCGACATGTCCCGTCATCATCATGTGGGGCGCGCCCCGACATGTCCGCCATCATCATGTGGGGCGCGCCCCGACATGTCCCGTCATCATCATGTGGGGCGCGCCCCGACATGTCCCGTCATCATCATGTGGGGCGCGCCCCGACATGTCCGCCATCATCATGTGGGGGGCGCCCGACATGTCCCGACATCATGTGGGGCGTACCCCGACATGTCCGCCATCATCATGTGGGGCGCGCCCCGACATGTCCCGTCATGATGTGGGGCGTGCCCCGACATGTCCGCCGTCATGATGTGGGGCGTGCCCCGACATGTCCGCCATCATCATGTGGGGCGCGCCCCGACATGTCCCGACATCATGTGGGGCGTGCCCCGACATGTCCGCCATCATCATGTGGGGCGTGCCCCGACATGTCCGCCATCATCATGTGGGGCGCGCCCCGACATGTCCCGTCATCATGTGGGGCGCGCCCCGACATGTCCCGTCATCATGTGGGGCGCGCCCCGACATGTCCCGACATCATGTGGGGCGTGCCCCGACATGTCCGCCATCATCATGTGGGGCGCGCTCCGACATGTCCCGACATCATCATGTGGGGCGTGCCCCGACATGTCCGCCGTCATCATGTGGGGCGCGCCCCGACATGTCCCGTCATCATGTGGGGCGCGCCCCGACATGTCCGCCATCATCATGTGGGGCGCGCCCCGACATGTCCGCCATCATCATGTGGGGCGCGCCCCGACATGTCCGCCATCATCATGTGGGGCGCGCCCCGACATGTCCCATCATCATGTGGGGCGCGCCCCGACATGTCCGCCATCATCATGTGGGGCGCGCCCCGACATGTCCGCCATCATCATATGGGGCGCGCCCCGACATGTCCCGTCATCATGTGGGGCGCTCCCGCTGCCTGCAGGGGGACACGAGGCTTCGGTGTGGGAGTCATGTGGCGAGTTGTTTCTCAGCTGCAGGTGAAGGCGCTCCAGGAGGAGGTGGAGAAGCTGAGGGAGGAGCTGTCCATCCAGAGCCTCCTGGTGAGTAGCTCCACCAGGACCTCCTCCTCCTCCTCCTCTCCTCACTGGTTCATCATTACAGAATGATTGAGTGTAATGTGTGTGTGTGTGTCTGCCGTCCTATTTTCTTCATTGTCCGTATTACATTTTTTGTGGTCATTTGTGGTGTGGTTTTAAATGAGCCCAAATGGGTCTCCGGTGCCTCACCTTCGGAGTTAGTTCCCTTCTCTATAAAAGCTGCTGTTTAAAGTGTGTAAAAGGAGGTCCTCTGTGCAGGCAAACAGAGGGGGCGGGTACCAGCCTCTCTCCCAGGCCCAGCGGGCTGAGGTCCAGGACCAGGTGCAGTGTTACCTGGAGGGAAGTCTGGAGGAGATCAGTGTGAGATGACCGACCCACACAAACACTCAGGTTTAGCACACAGACACCCAGACTAAAGGTGCCTTCACACCCGACGCCTAGCTCATAAACCATGCAAAATCAAGCGAGAAGCTTTAGATTAAATGGTTGCGTCAACACTATTCCGCAACCCGTATTCACGCAAGTAAACTCTGGCTCGTGGCGCTGACTGCTGTCGAGATGATCGATCGATGCATTGAACAGATAGCGATTTATTCTAGAATGTCTTATGAATGTAGTTGACAATGCATGCAATCACACGCAGTAAGAGGACTGTGTGAGAAACTAAGTGGGCTCTTACCTCCGCCATGTCCTACAACATGTACATAGTCATGGTAACCATGACAAAGATGCCCCAATCTTATTGGTTGAACTGATATGTTCGAGCCGTACAAAAAAGCTTTGAAATAAAATGTATTTCACATTTTCGCTAAACGGAAATTGCGTTGTATGTGTACAGCCCCCGTTCAGCTCAATCATTTCTTATTTTATTGCTGCGGGAAAAGAGATTAACCACACAAGCACCCATCCAGAGTAATGTCCAGATTTACCCAAAACTTTGTTTAACTCTGAGTGGCCTTAATCTAATTGATCTAATCCAACCAAACACCAAGTTAGTTAACATTTACCAAAGATTAAGAAAACTAATTGCATGAATGAGCAGGTTAAACACATAGATTCACCTCCTCCCTCTCCTTCTCAGGTAGTCAGTGTCTGCCAGCTGCAGGAGGTCTTCTCTCAGTTCAGACTGGCTGTGCAGTGAGTAGTCATGTGACCCCGAAACTCCGCTCTGGTTACTGAATGGCTTGCGGCCGTCGTCCAGAGAACAGCAGAGCTAGGAAGGCTCTTTAGTGGGGGCAGGGCAGTCTAGTGGGGGAGGGTGTGTGACTCCCAGCCCTCTCCCAGCCTTGAGCAAGCATGATGCCCACCTTACCTGCTCTCCTACCTGCTCTCCTTTTGAGATATTTGACTAATTTGCGCGTGGGTGTGTGTTTTCCAACAGAGAGCAGGAGCAGCGAGTGAGGGCCGAGCTCTGTCAGACCTACACGCTGGTGGAGAGAGACCCGACCGAGGACTCGGCCAATCACAAGGTCCGTAACGGTGAACCGGGGAGGTGGTTCCGTGCTGTAGTACGGCACCGGCAGCTTCCCGACCCGTCCAGCGTCCGGACCTTGTGACGAGCAGTGGCACACCCCAGGCCTAACGGCAGTGTGTATTTCGTTGTGCTTCGCGGAACCGTCTCTAGCGACTGGGTTCCAAAAGTGACGTGGGAGAGGAGGAGGAAGAGGACGAAGAGGAAGAGGAGGTGGGTGGCAGCCCCAGGGTGGGGGGCATGTCCAGCCGTGCCCGTGTCAAGATCAACCACAAGAAGGGTAAAGAAGGCCGGCCCGGGTGAGTCACCAACCCAGGAGGACCATGGGAACCCAATTCGGTCAACCAGTCAGAAGTAAAACATTTCATATTGTCATATTTCAAATGTATGTTGTTTTGTTTTTTTTTACAGTATTTTGGTGGGCAGAATAGAAAAGTACAGTGAAATGAACTGCTTACAGATATCTAACAAATTAAAAGTAATACCCCACCTCAAAAGCTAACAAAAGCTAACTTGGTTAGCGATTGAATTCACACGCAGGCTACAGATACAGATCGTCAGGGATTAAATGCTTGACTTAAATGCAAACCAATCGGTTCATCTGCTTGATGGAAAAACATGACGGGACTTTTATTGTGGAAACCCTTGCTGGCTGGTTTGGTTCTCATTGTTGTCGTACTTCCTCTGTGCATGTCGGTTCAGCCGGGGGAAGAAGGGGGGAGCCACGAGCCCTGGCCCTGGGAAGACACTAGAGACCGGATCCGGCACCAAGATGGACGCTGACCAGAGCCCTGAGGACAAAACGGACAGCGACAACCAGGAAGTACAGGACGCGACGCCTCCTAGAGCAGAGCCAATCAGGACGGAGTATGTCTGCCAGCCAGAGCCACGGCACCACTAGTCGGAGGGGATGATGAACTGTGGCGTTCTGCCGAACTAAATGGGTCGTCGGCATGCGTGAACTTTGCAAGCCTGATTAAAGTTGTGTGTGTGTGTGTGCGTGTGCGTGTGTGCGTGCGTGCGTGCGTGCGTGTATCTCCTTCCCCTCCCCTCCCCCAGCTCTCCACCCCCCAAAGCCCAGTCCTTCGAGGAGTTCAAGGTGTCGGGAGGAGCCGACATCCACCGCCTCCTGCAGAGCGACAAGGAGGCGCTGCAGGAGCGCCGCCGCCACCTGCGTCTCCTCGGCCAGACGCTAGGCGCCGCCAAGAGAGAGGTCGACGCCGCGGCGGAGACCATCCGGCGGCGCCGGGAGGCACACGGTGCGTAACCATGGTGACGGGAAAACGTGGGGGTGGGGTCGGATGAAGATCCGGCGTGCGAAACCAACGCACCGCGACGAAGCCCTCGAACGCTTTACCCGCCTGATAAGTCCGGGCTGTGGTTCTGCAGGCCTGCTCCAGGAGGATGAGGAGGATGAGGCGTCTCTGGTGCGTCGTCTGGGGGAACTGAGGGCCCGGTACCGGCAGCAACACGCCCAGCTGAGCTCCACGCGGGCTGATGTCCTCTACTGGCAACACCTGGTGGACCAGAGGAGGGTCCGCCTGCTCTCAGGTCAGACCCCTCACACAGAGGAGACAACGCAGGCACTGTAGTAATAGATCAGACTACTGTAGCATTGTGTCTCCATGGAGACATACTGTAGTACGGTGGCTCCCTGCCTTTTGTGGCTCAAGGCACATCAACTCAAACTTTGAGATTAATGTCCCACATATTGCAGGCATTACTCTCCTGAAGATGATGGCAGACATGTCAGTAGGGATGGGACGGTTTATGAAAACCGTCCGAACCGTTCGGTTCGACTGTCTCGGTTCGATTCGCGTGTGTTGTGTTCGGTTCATGTGCTGCTCCTTTTTCTCATAGGCCAAGCGTGTACATTCCAGAGCAGAAGGTGGCGGTAGTGCGCCTAAAGCCAACCACCAGCAGTACACAAGAAGAAGCGAAGCAGAGTAGCCGGGTGTAGCAGATAGAAATAGAGTATTGGGTCAGTTGTTGTGGAGATGTGGGTGTGTGGATATGGCGAGTGAGCCAGAGCCAGAAGTTGCTAGATTGTTAGAAGATGCGCCAGCAGCACTTTAAGGTGACCAGATTTCTGAGACAAAATCCAGGGACATTTTCAGTTCAGCGGTTTAAAAATCTCCAAACATGTGGTGTTTTTGTCATAGAAAAACTAAACCGGGGACACTGCCCTTAATATTCACAAAGCTGTTTCTCTCACTCTATCCAAAATTGCTAAGGAATTTATTAATAATTGTTTTTTTTCTCTGATTAAAGTAGTACATTCTAGCTGAGATCAAGAACATCCTTAAAATCAGCTGTAAAAAAATCATGTATCAGACACTTCACCAAACTAAGGCCTCATTACACCATATGATTTTCACAAGGTTTGGGGAAGATTTTAAAATGGAAAATACCACACTTCAAGTTGAATGACAACTTCAGGTTATATGGTTTTAGAAAATATATTGTTTTAATGAGGTTGAATCAGTTTTCCCTAAATGTGGGTGGGAAGTAGCAAGCAGATAACCTGCCATATATTTTTGCACAATATTAATATCTTATTGTGAATGGTCACTTACTTGACCAATACTTGAATTATTAAAAAAATATATACATTACAAATGAAGGCCAACATACCTTACACCTGATTTACCTAACCCAATGTATTATACATGGGCAGCACATTAATGAGGTTGGGACATGTGTCATGCCATACACTGATTTATCTTTAGACAACAAGAACGAACACCTTTGGTTCGCCAATGATATTCCTGCTGTGTTCACCCCATAGCTGGCTGAATAGATGCACGAATGCCATGAAAGTACCGCGTAGGTAGGCTACCTGTAGCCTCTTGCGAAGGGAAGAAGATAATTGTACCGCACAGCTGGCATTCTGCTCTGATCGGGGCTTGTTCTGGCTGGCTTTAGCCTCTGGCTGTGCGAGCAGTAGGCTACGGTGTGCAACTACATGTCTATTGGTCAACATTTTCTAATTTTTTCCTTTATTCCAATTTGGGATCTTTCAGTCACAGTGAAAACCGGGGACAGCTCACTGAATACGGGGACTGTCCCCGGAAACTGGGGACGTCTGGTCACCGTACTTTATAGGGCCAGCCTATATATATATATATACTGTATATACAATATATATATATATTTTTAATTACAATTTTGGTCATGGTGAATACGTCGGTATGAATTTAAACAAATTAGCATATTGTGACATCACTGACTGCATCTCCAACCCGTAAAAGTCTCCTTGACATCAGTCGACACGCTCACTTGTAAGACTCGAGGGGAGAAGGGATGGGTAAAGATCTGGGCACAGTTCTTCCAGAACTTCATGTCACAATATAGCGGTGTCGAGATATTTCAGTGCATTTTTTAAATGTATTGCTACGGTGCCTGAACCTGTATAACTTTGAATGGTGACCGCAAACATTTTCTTTACTGCAGCCGCAGCCATCATAACAGACGAGTGCGAACCATTGATGAAATTAAGCGAATATAAAAGAAATAACGTAGCCTACGTGTGCATGTAGGCAATTTATATTTGCGATACTTACTAAAATATAATTAAAAGGGTTTTATTATGTTTGAAGAGTAAAAAAATAAACGGTCGGTCTTAATGCAAGTTTAAAACCAGCAAATCGGTCGGACTTGAAGGGAAAACAAATAAATATTTGGGTCGGTCGGGTTACGGCCAACCGAAAAAATGTTAAGGATGGCCTAGGTCTGCTGTATGGGACCACTTTGCATTTAGAGTGACCTACGATGCCGGTGGTAAGAAAGTTGTTGACAAAAGTCAATCAACATTGACAATCAAAAATACCGAACCGTGGATTTTGTGAACCGTTGCGCCCCACGTGACGATGGCGTCATATTGTATGAAGTAATTTAGCAGATGCTACAGTGAATTGTTTATGCACAAATAACCCTAAGCTGTTGTGTGTCGTGTTAACTCAAGTTTCAACTCCTGTCCGTCCTGCGCTGGCACAGAGTTTGAGACTTGGTACCAGGACTCCTTCCTGGGGCCCCAGCAGGTCCCAGCCGGGGGAGCCATCAGGCCAGGGCTCGTACCCCTGGACCAGCACCCCTCCCTGGTGAGTCTGCTCCGACGTCGGCCCCTGACGGTGGAGGTTGTCGAACCCTGAGGGGTGGGGTCTGGTGGACACTGTAGCTGAAGTCTAACGCAACAGGTCGCGTTGCGCAATAGTTGTTTGACATTGGCCAATCGGAAAGGGCAGTTGCAGTGATCGGTGTTGCCTCAGAGACCGTGCTGTCCATGGTGGGTTGTGTCAGGGTTTAATGTACAGTACAAAATGGTGCTGCAGTCATTATGGGAGATTTGGTTTATCATCTTAATTCATTAGAATGTTTTCCCGGAGTCTAACTGTTAATATTATGTTAATTACAGAACACATTGTAATAATGGTTACAGCTAGTGTCTTAAATCATTTCTGTTAACCATACCGTACTACACACCATAATGGTATACTAGGTAGCAACATCTAAAATGGTGAACTACAGCGATGGGGCGGGGCGTGTATGTGCACTTCCTCAATGTGCTTCCTGTCGTCAGGGCAACAAGGAGAGGGGTCCTCGGGGCCTCGACGAGGGTCCCGGCGCTGTGTTGTTCTACAACGCCCATCGCAGGAGCCTCAAACTGGTGAGGGGCGATGCCCTGATGACCCGCGTCAGCGTGGTCCAACCCTCACGAGATCTGATGGACTGTGACGCCATGTGCCGTGTACATGCGGACTTTGTTTGAATCAATAGTGTGACGTGAACTCAAAATACTCTTGATGATCTCCATTTTCCCAACAGAGGAAGAACAGAAACCTTCAAAGCTCCAGGACCTCGCCCTGATACCGAGACGTTCCTCATGTTGGACCATCGATCACGCTACTGTGAGGAGCGCCTATTTGAACAAAAGACACAATGCAGTGAATCGGCTTATTAAATGAAAAGTAAAATTTATTATTCCTGAACCACAAAATAGACTTCTTTGGTTGTACAAATCCCCTAGTTACAGTCTGGTATGAGCTCTACACATCCACCCCATAGTATCTCTGGCCCACCCCCCTCCCTCCCACAGAACAGATGAACAAACACAGCATTAAAAAGGTGAGTCCCAACATGTTGGGGAAAGCGTTATCTACTGAACTATAATATTTATATAAAAAGACATTCACGAATGTTTCCAACCAAAAAACTGAATCTCAGTCAGCTCAACATGGAAAGCTGTGATTAGTAGATTCTAGATTAAATTACAACGGCTGAGCAGCTGCCTGCCAGCACATCCCAACCACTTGATATCTGGAGAGAGAGAGAGGGGTTAAAGTAAAGTTGTGCCTAGAAGAAGTCTCTCCCATCATTTAAAACCATTAAAACCAATATACAAGCAGAGAGCTCCCAGTTACAAGCCCGGTAATAACTGGCCAGCATGGCTCAGTTTATTTCTTTTTTTTTTTTTCAACAATCCCCCCGAGTGAGCTTTCCATACAATATTCACACGATATTTAAGGATTTCTCAGTGGTATCAGATTTAAATGAACCAAACGTGGGTCAAAATAAAATACATCGCCACCCTCGCGAGCCTCCTGATATGAAGAGAATGATTCGTAGATTACAGCGACGGCCCGTAAAAGGACAGAAGGGAAGTACCATTGGACCACTGGCAAAGGCGCTGCGACTAAGCTAGCTTTAGCTTTTTTTGTTTGTTTTTACATTGTATTGTCCGTTAGCATTCTAGCGTGTGGATGTAAACCGCGGTTGCTAAACGCTAACGCCGGCGGCTCGCGCAGGAGTTCGGCGCTCTCTGCTCGACTCGCCGGGTCTAGGCCGGCAGCTTCTCGTGAATCGCCGCAGTGTCGACGTCAAATGGGGTTTTAAAATGCGCGTACAAAACAGGAGGCTGATATGCCGTTACTTCATTCGTAGCTTGGTAGTGTTAAAATGGGTCGAAAGGATAAATAATCACCGTGACTTTGTGCTCTGAAGGGGCTTACAGCAGTAGAAAAGGCTTCGATTCAAAGACTTAAAATGTTCCAAACCAAAAGAAACAACTTTGCATGGTAGAATCGTGTAGTGTTTGGTGTGTATAGTGTGTGTCTGTGTGTAGTGCGTGTGTGTGTGCGCGTGAAGGCAGCAGGACACGCACGCTAAAGCCCTGGAACATTTACAATCTAGTCACTCCGGGGGAAAAAATAAAATAAAACAACATTCCCAACGTTAGTATTACAGCTAAGTTTTCTCCCAGTCTACGTCTCTCTCTCTCCCCTTCTTTAAAAAACAGCAAAACAAAAACACCAGCAGAGGCTCAAACCAAACGACGCCCCCGGGCGACTCGTTCCCATGGCAACGCTCCGCCCCGCCGGACGCCACTGCAAACGCGACGGCCGCCGCCACCGCCGGCTCCGTTGGCATGGTGACGTGGAGCGGCCGGACCGGGGGGGCGCCATCTCGTGCGGTGACTCATTTCCTTCCCTCGGACGCGGCAGGAAGTGACTACTAGTGAACGGTTTGGAGCGTCGTTGTCGCCCGTGGGTCTCACACACACACACCCCGGGGGTCCTCCTCACGCGGCGGCGGCGAGTGTGTGCGTGTGTGTTTCTGTGTTGCGGGGTTATGTGGGGACAGCGGCCTCCAGGCTGTGGCGGCCCTGTCGCAGTTTGCGTTTGTTGCTGTACAGCGTCATGTCCTCCAGGCCCACGTCCACCTCCTCGGGGTTCACAGCTGCTACTGGAGGGGGGACACGCACGCATACACACACACACACGGTGTTAGCAACGAGAGCCGTCCTTCGGCAGCCGAGGTAGGATAGAACGACGCAGGGAAGCAAGTTGAAAAAAACAGACTGATTCCACCATGTAAAGAGTTAGTGCACACCTCAAGAGAAACCTGCAGCAGCAGAGCCCCCAATGGTCAGACGTAGTATTACACATGCATTTGAAACGTCCTCATTCTAATCAAGAGCACAGCGACCCTGCAATGGCGATGGCTTGAACAGCTGGTTCAGAACACCTCTTGGGACCGGACTACATTATACCCACAGGTACGTTTGAACTGATGTCAGAAAATGCGTGCACTGTGACGGTAGGGCGTTGTTGTTTTGGGTAGAAATTGATAGAAATATTGTGTAACACATTATTGTTGGACTAGACTATTGTAGTATCTGTCTGTAGGGTTGTAGTTTGACTCCTCCCTCTTTGGTCCAACAACCAGCCAGCGAGACCCGAACCCCATAGTCTGCCTTGGTGACCCTGTCCCAGAACCGCACTTCAGAACACTACACACCAAGCCAGGTTAGACCCACACAGACCCCCGTACCGCCACGCCCGCATGCCTAGGCTAGACAGCACGGCCACATGAAGCGCACACACACAGCACACGTTGTGGGTCCTACCAAGAGGGGAGATCTATCCCAGGTAGTCACCTAGAGGCGAGAACACAACGTTACACCTGTCTGCAGGGCCGGACACACACACACACACACACACACACACACACACACACACACACACACACACACACACACACACACACACACACACACACACACACACACACACACACACACACACACACACACACACACACACACACACACACACACAGCTTGTGGGGCTGACCCTAGAGATGAGTCTAATGATCCTGATTGGCTGATAACTCTAGCCCCTCCCACAGGAACTCACCTGGGCTGTTGGTGCCGTCGTCTATGAAGCGAGGCTCGTCGACTATGTCAGGTGACTAGGAGAGAGAGAGAGGAGAGAGTCACAACCTGTGCTGTGTGCATATGACAACATTTAGTCCCCATGTATTTTAAAGGGCCCCCTTTTTTTTTGTTCTACCACCAGGTTGACACAAGTAGGGACATCACAAGTGGGAATAACAGAGACTACCAGTTGGTGCAGTCCACTGGGTTAGGCTGGTAGGATGATCCATGAACTTGCACTTGTGATGTCACTAACAGGTAGATATTTGTAATGGCAACCAACGTCACACCTGGTTTAGCAGAATAGGAGCCGTTTAACTTGTGTAAGAAGAGGTTACATGGACCCGTAACCCTGTGGGTCAGAGCAAGAAGGTTACAAGAAAGTGCTGCCATGTTAGTTAACCACTGCCAGCGTATAAAACCCACAAGGACAAGGCAAACAGGGCAGTGCCGAAAGAGTTCCCAGCACACAAGATGGGACCCAGAGAGCTACAGGTCTGTATCGGTACAGTGACGATGTCCACCTCAGAGCCCTTCAGAGACCAGCTGAAGACTTACCTCTTCAGCTGGGCGTACGGGATACCGCGTTACACCTGTTGTAACGTACTTGACAAGAACACTAGAGTGTGAACACTTTGCATTGCGCAGACACTCTCATCCAAGTTCCTTATTAATACGTAACCTCAAAAGGTTGTTTGGTTTCCAGTGAGACATGTCCTTGTAGACAGTGGCTCACTACTAAACACATTTCATTTCAGTTTTCCAATCCACAGTAAAGCACAACCAATCACAGACGACATGAGGGGGGGGGGGGGGTCAGTTCCAGTAAACCAAGCCGAGAGGCGCCAGAGGACAGAACACGACAGCGACACCACGACCGCACTGCACCACAGTCCAGACTAGCGTTAGCCTGGGCTTACAGACCCAACACACACACAACCACACCCCCACAACCAGGCCTCACCCCTGGATAACACTGCATGCTTGCGCTAGCACACAGACTGCCCTGGCCAGGTGGAGATCCAAAAGCTACAACGGTGGGTTGGTTAAACGACAGGAAAGCCTTGGTATCCGAGCCATGCGTGGAATGCCGGAGTTGGGAGTGAAAGCTATTGTGACAGGGGGGTGGGAGGTTAGCGCTCACTTCACTGAGAGCTCATCCTCGCTGGAGCATTTAAAAAGAGCCACTGAGTGCTGACGTGAGACGACACGGACGCCGCCTGCCTGTGGTGACATGGGCTGTCGTAATTACAGTTGGTGACGTGGAGTCATAAACGGCAACTGCAACTAACCCGTTTGGGGGACTGTAGCCCTGTTTGTGGCCCACCACTCCGTATTATCATGTCCATTACTGGGTCACACGGTCATCCCGTCGAAAGCTTTCCAGTGGCAAGAAAACATGAGTTTACTTCCTTTGTTGCAGGCTTCACACACACACACACGTTGCTAGTTAGTTGAAACTAACTTTTGGGGTTTCACCTCAGATGAACAAACCTGCAAGGTAAGATGAGGACCTGCGACCCTGAAGCAGGTCCAGTTTACATTGTACCGGACGGTGACCGTGTGGCCCATGAAGGGATTATGGCGCTGTCAGTCACAAACGGGGCTAGGCGATCGCCTCGCTGGCTAGACAGCGAGACCAGTGATGTGAGACTAGCGATGTGAGACCAGTGATGTGAGGTCAGTAGTGGGGGACGTTTGAGGTTACGCCTGAGAAACACAAAACACATTTTTGCAAACGGCACAAACACATCCTTTAGTCCAGAGAGCAGAGTTAGCCACACCCCCACAGAGAGCCTCAGCCAATCAACAAGCTCCCCCGCCCCCTCTCCAAAAACAGACCTGGGGAGGGGGGGTTCCACGGCCACACCTTCTCGGTTACGGGGGAGGGGGGGGGGGGGGGAGAAAGCGAGGCACGGGCGGGAGGGGCTCATGCAGCGGTACCTGGATGTCGTAAACGGGTTTGGAAGAAGGAATGGCTGCGAACTGGCGGTAGTCAAACTTCTTAGACGACACGGACTGGAGGGACACAGTGTGGAGAGCATGATGGAGGGGGGGGGGAGATGGAGGGTGGAGAAGGGGTGAGGAGAGATCGTAGAGGGGGGGAGAGAGGTGAGGGAGAGAGAGAGGAGAGCTAAGAAGAAGGGTGAGGCTGCCAGCCAGGGTTGTGAGGAGAAGGGGTGAGCGTGATCAAAGCGTGGACTTGCCATGTGCCCATGAGCAAGGCATGTGGGAGGTTGGGGGGGGGGGTTGACGTCCATGTGTTTTACAGGGCCGCGGTCTACTTCCTGTGCGGGTGGGGAAGGCTACACCGCCAGTCGACTCTAAACGGAACGGCAGCAGGAAGCATCGGTAACTCTTAGAGAGAACAACAAGATGGCCTCTTACCAGTCTGCCAGGGGAGGTGAGTCCTCGAGGGCTGAGCTCTGTCAGGGGGCAAATACAGGAGTAATTAAGCACATTTATATATACATACACACATTTATTTACTTTAAATTGTTGTCCTTCTTGCTGACATGCCTACATTTTGAAGCGACACATGTAGAAGAACGTGTTCTGTTGTAGTATATCCCTACCCTCATGCATGTTGTTGTACGTCTTGGCACTTTAATCGCTCTTTGTAACTTGGCACTTAGTCAGATATGTTGTATACTAGCAATGGTTTATCTAGCAATTGAAATGCTTGAAACTAGTTCTGGTGACTTTCTTACTGTATTAGCAGCAATGAAATGTTTCACCTTCTTATGACAAATGTACTCTTTGTAAGTCGCTTTGGATAAAAGCCCTAATTGTAAATGTAAATGTAGTAGGGGTGACCTCAAAGCAATTTGAATCTCCAATAGAGAGAGCAGCACGTGTTTAAGGGTTCAGGTTAGCTGCTTGAGACTTGCTAAACAGTGAACCGCTGCAGATGCTGACGTGAACGGACAGTGCACAGTGTCGTCAAATTGCGACAAGCTAATTGGTTGGTAGAGGCGTCAATCAGGGGTGGTGCTGCGCCTCGGCTGAAGACAGGTGATTATTTTCAAGTGTTTGAAGCATGCAAAGGCCCTCAAAAACGAGGCATCATCGAGCCGCCTGTATAAAATAAAAACATTGATCGAACGATGATGGGCGTGAGCTGACGAATCAGATTTGACGATGCTAAATGTTAGTGGAGGACACCCCTATGCTGTAGACCCGAGTCATTACACATTGTGGTCTCTGATCCTTCAACCGGGGGCCGGTGATGTCACGACCACATGGCTAAACATGAGCCGCGGCAATTCCGCGGTATTGTGTGGCGGTTGGCGCGGGGGGGGTGGCCGTACCTTCCATGGGGGTGGGGGAGGGCGTGGGGGCGGGGGACGGCGACTCCGTCAGCTGGTCCAGTGTGCCGCGCTTCTTGCCCTCCTTGGACTTGGCGATGACCATCTGGGCCTTCAGAGCGTCCTGCTCCAGAGACTTCATCCTGAGGGAGGAGTGCCACATAGTCAGAGGTATGCAGGGAAACGAGGAGGGGGGGGGGGGGGGGGGGTCCACCCCAGATGTGTCTGATAGATCAGCCCAATGAGTGGACTGTACCAACTGTAAACGGTAATCTTGTCTATCTTTCACACATCTGGGTGGATACTCCCACATGTGACAAGTGCAACGTATGCTGGTACAGGGGACTAGAAGGTTGATACTTCCATCCATCCTCGTACTTGTGATGTCACTATTGGGTAAGAAATGACGGCTACTCAACAGTAGGAACCCCCATGTCTACAGAGTACCAAGTCATCTTCCTACAGACACAAGAACTGAGACTCTGTTCCAGAGGCAATCACACGCAACCTTCCATCAAGCCGGTGTCATTTCAAGGTGCCGGGCAACATGGAACATGGACGCCATTTTGTAGTGCTCCCCGTCCTTGGCGGCCATGTTGCGTTGAAAACCGTGACCCCCCCCCCCCAAAAAAAAAGCGCATTCCACTATGAGGAGCATCTCCTCACTAGTAGGTGACAACCCTGTGGGCTCAAGGTTAGTTGGCGTAATGATGCACGTATGAGAGGAGAGAGAGGAGAGAAGGAAGAGAAGGGACAGAGGGAGTGGTGGAGGGTGGGAAGCTGGTGGAGGAGAAGCCAAGCCGTGCAGTAAGCCCAACACCGGTCAGACCCAAGGGAACGGCGCCGCCTCTGGCCCGAACGCGCGTCGCCACAGCCGCTTCTGATCCACTGCGGTCGTTTCCAGACCGGCGCGGGTCGTGGCGTGACCCGGCGCCGGTCCGAGCCGATCAGAAACGGCCGCTGTGTCGTGCAGCAATGTGTTTGCGCTCCTGTTGCACCGGTTGGATTTGGGGCGGTTTAAAAAAAACTAAAAAAAACACAAAAACTGTCAACCAATCTCATGCCAAAGCACCCCCCCCCCCCCCCCCCCCTTCCGGCACACTCCCACAATGCCGTGCGTGCGGCCCCAGCGGTGGCCCGGGGAGCAGACCTGAGCTGGGAGTCAGCTGAGGAGGTGCTGGCGGGGGGGGCTTCTGAGCCCGGGGACCCGCCCTGAGACGCCCTCACCCTGGCCTGGTACAGCCTCCGGGCCAGGTCCTGCTCATACTGCCTAACATCCTCCTCCAGACCAGACGGCCTGCGCCCAGACACCCCACCGCCACCAGGCGGGGGAGGAGGAGGAGGAGGGGGGGGGAGGAGAGGTGAGGAGAGGAGAGGAGACGATGAGGAAAAGAGAAGGAGGCATGGAGGAGAAGGAGATATGGAGGAGAGGTGAGGAGGGTGGCATGGCAGGGGGAAGGAGGAAACAAGGGAGGGAGACAAGAACGACAGGAATAAAGAAAGATAAAAAACAAAGATAAAACACAAGACAGTCGAGAACTCGTCCGTGGGACAGATCGGCCGGAGAGAAAGAGAAAAAGAGAAAACAGAAAACGCAGATGTCACCAAGTCAACAAACACTTGGAGACGTCGGCTCGGGCCGAGGGCAGGACGACGGGTTCACTGGACACGCCAGCCTCAGCTAGAGGCAGGGCGGTCAACACGGAGACAAGCAGCCCGATTCTTTAAGTATCCAACCAAAAACATCGGAGCGTGGGGACAGCGGTCCGTGAGCAGCAGCAGTTAAACAACGGTCGGGGGTCTGGGATGGAGATCAGAACCCAGAGCCAGATCCTGGGACACCGTCCTCTTTAAAACAACCACAGCCCGACGTCCCCGGGGGCTTCTTCTCAGTACACCTAAGGAGAACCACGCTGCAGGCAGAAAGACCTGAGGTGAAGTTGAACTTTCTCCCCACATTAAACAGAGGACGCTCGGTCCATACGGGCTTCTGGGAACCACCGACAACATGTTTTCTTTGGCAGCGGAGGGACGGACGCAAACATACCATAAACACAGTGGAGACAGAACCGGTTAATAATCTACCAAGCCGACCTAGCCAACTACTGGACTCTTTGTTTTGTTCCTAAATAAAGTTTTTGTACATATACCGCACCCACCATATAAAACCCAACAGACCCAAGCCATTTGTCCTCCCATTAAAGTGGGAATGCAGCAAAACCAATGAACTCTACTTAGCAAATCCAAATAAAACACAGCTAAGCTAAAGGACGCCACGCTGAACCTGAGCCAAACAGAACCCAACCAGACTTAGCACGAAGCTAGGCTAAACATGGCTTAAACCGAGTACAGCTAAGAAACAGCGCCGAGTGAAGATCGAGGCTACGCTAAACGACACAAGAGCTTCCAGGTGAGCTAATCCTAGGAGAGCTCCGCTATGCTACGGGGGCCGCTAGGTCTCACCGCGCTGCCCTCCACATGGCCCTCTTCTCGGCCTCCAGGGCCCGCTTCTCGGCGGGGGAGAGGTCCTGATCCTGGGCCACCGCTAGCTCGGGGCTCTGCAGCCGCAGACGCTCCTGGTGGCGCCGCTCCGCCTTCGCCGTGCGGATCGGAGCCGCCGCCGGCTCCCCGGGGTACGCCTGGACCAGCCTGCACACACACGCGCACGCACACGCACACGCACACACACAGAGTCAGGATCTATATGGACTACCGTAGACTGTTGGAGATCATATAATAGAATAGACTAAAGATAAACATGCCAATACGCAAGCTACACTAATGTTGAGTAAAGACTAGGAGACAGCCAGTACACATTGAGCAGTGGTGGATGGGTGATATTGGTGATACTCGTGGATGGGTTATATCAGTGCCAGTTACCCGGTCATGGAGTTGGGCCGCTGGTCCAACCTGAATCCGTCTTCCAGGGAATTCCTCTGGGAATCTCCCTTTCCGTCCACCGAGGAAGCTCTGCAGATACAACCACATATATCTTTATTTATATCTCCACGTCGGACCCGGCTCAAATCAACGTCACAAGTGACATCACAAGTCGTCAATTGTCCGTCAATCAGATTTCAGCGAGAACGACTGAACAGTGGAAATATAGAGATATATAAGTTTTACTGACAGACGTCATGGTGAGGAGGAGAGAGGAGGGTTAGGAGGAAGGGGAGGGGAAGCGTCTCCTACCCTGAGCTGCTGTAGTAGCCGGGGGGTGTGTAGGTGTAGCCCGGGGTGGAGGGGAGTCGGGTGGAGGTGGAGAGGGGCTCCACGCGGTACTCCACCCCGTCCAGGAGAACCTTCCCCGTGGCCTTCATGTGGGCCAGGTCGTCATCCTCATCGTCTTCGTCGTCGTCCATCAGGTACTCCCGCGCCCGCTGCTCAAACCGCCGCTCTGGGGGGGCGCGAGGTCAAGGGTCACGAAAGCTCAGCGCTCACTCCATAGCAGTTAAAGGTTCGTTTTTGGCACCATTTGTGGCCTTGGTTTCGTTCCACTTGAATAAACTAAGAAAGACTTTAAAGGACCCGTTCACCAGTCATTCAGTCTCGGTTCCGAAACAGGTCATTATGGACCAAGTAGGGGTTAGACAGTAGAGAGACAGGTCATTAAGGACCAAGTAGGGGTTAGACAGTACAGAGACAGGTCATTAAGGAGCAGGTAGGGGTTAGACAGTACAGAGACAGGTCATTAAGGAGCAGGTAGGGGTTAGACAGGTAGCCATCTTGATGTAGGATGCCTACAGGTAGCCTGCAGGAGACCTGCAAACTGGTCAGAGAAAAAAAGGTGACAGCGTAATGGGGCCCCCCAATTTTTTTTTTTGTGATTTAAATATGTTAAGTACGCCATTTTGAGCGTTTTGACAGTAGGTTTTCTGGAGGTATATAGTATGTCTTTAGTACAGTATACTCAGTGTTTCCCCTAGATTTTTTTGTAGCAGTGGTGCTGTGTGTTGGTAAACTAGCAACACTAGGGGGGTCCGGGGGCATGCCCCCCCGGAAGAAAATTTTGAAAAATAACCCTTTAAATGGTTACTTCTGGTGAGATTTTGTATGAAAAAAAGTTACAGATTGAGCTTCCAAATATGACATAACAACCAACAGAGTCAAGGTATCTGCTGAGACCAGATCATTGTGAAAATGTGCGATCACACTGTTCAATATTGCGATGACGATATGACTTGCGATAATAAATAAGAAAAGAGTAAAATTTTGGTCATGGTGAATACGTCGATATGAATTTAAACAAATTTGCATATCGTGACGTCACTGACCGCGTCTCCGTAAACGTTTAGTGGTCTCCTTGACGTCAGTCGACACGTCACTTTATAGCGGTGTCGAGATATTTCAATGCATTTTTTCATGTAGGACCTATTGCTACCGTGCATGAACCCAAAGTAATAATTTAGCCTTCTATAACTTTGAACGGTGACTGCGAACATTTTCTTTAGGACCTACTGCAGCCGCAGCCATCATAACAGACAAGCGCGAACCATTGATGAAATGAAGCGAATATAAAAGAAAGAACGTAGCCTACGTGTGTATGTAGGCTATTTATATTCGCGATACCTTCTAAAATATAATTAATAGGGTTTTATTGTAGTTGCATTAGTTATTTGAAGAGTTAAAAAAAACAACGGTCGGAGACTCTTAACGCAAGTATACAACCGGCAAGTCGGTCGGACTAAAAGGGAAAAATAAATATTTGAGTCGGTCCTAAATTGACAGGGTGGGTCGGGTTACTGCAAACCACAATATTTAAGGATGATTTAAGGATAAGGATGGCCCGAGTGTGCGTGGCGAACTTCGCATTACAGACCAGCTTTTGCGAGGTGTTTATCATGAACGCTCACATCGCGATGACGATGAAAATTGAGACGATGAGTCCATACAAAGTACTGATAAACTAAATTAAAAAATGTTTTGCACTCTGTTGCTGTCACCCCCCCCCCCCCAAAACAAAAACTCTTCGGATCTACACGAGTCACGTGAATGACCCCTTTGACCCAAAAAACGGCGATTGTAGCCGAAAAGCGACAAGTTTGCAGGTATGCTGCAGACACCGGGGATCAAAATCCCGAGCCTCACAGCTGGGAGACCCCCTCACGTCTCCCCCTGTCTCAACGCTACTCTTCAGTCAGAGGGAACTCGACGCTCCTACCTTCCTCCTCCCTCATCTTCTTCAGGTCGTCGGCTCCGACCAGCGAGACGCGCGGCTTGGGCTTGTCCGGCGTGGTCTGCTTCACGTCGATCTCAAAGTACTTCTGGCGGTCCCGGAAGGAGCGCTGCTCCGGGGTGTCGGGGCCCCCTGGGGAGGGCGTCTGGGGGGGGGGGGGGACAGGACAGGGGTCACGACGTGTCGGATTACAGAACGGAGGTCAGAGAGTTGGGGGGGGGGGGGGAGGAGGGGGGGGACAGTAGAGATTGTTGTTGCAATTGTTGTTGTGAAAAATAGAACCAAGCTTTGAAAAGGTTATTGGAAAAAAGTTATTTTAAGTACAGTAGATTTTGAAAAAAGTCATATAGAATAATGTTGACTTTTCTCATTAGACATCGATAATAGCAACTGTGATTGGACGAAGTGTTAGTCAACAATAGAAGCAGCGGCAGCGATAGAGCATCAGCAGACGTCCTGGACATCACAGGACCCGGATCAGGCCCCGGTCGCCATGGTTACGCTGAGGCGCAGCGCAGAGCGGCCAATCAAGCCCAAGCCGCGCCACCCACAATCCTAGAACCCTCCGGAGGAAGAGCACGTTCCGCCGTCCAATCAACACCCCAAGCCAGATCCTTAGCCACGTGGCCGGCGCTCAATTCAGATTCCACAGCGCAAACCCCCCTCCCCCCCCTCCCCTCCTCCACCAACACCACCCATGACCACCTCCGGTAGGGCCCACCGGAGGCCGTGGCCCGGCGGGTGCTTGTCCGGCCGGGCCGGGGTGTACCTGGGGCTCCATGGAGGGCCTGGAGAAGCGAGGCACGGCCGCCATGCTGCGGTAGTCCCGGTGGTCTGAAGGGCGCGGGGACCTCGCCCCGGTGCCTCCTCCCGCCTCATGCCCATCTACACCGTCCTCAAATACCTCGCAGTACAGCGCAGGCTGGAAAGGCCACACAGGTGGTTACGACGTCGCGCTCGGTCACCACGGCGACCGGGCTGACGTCACGTTGTGTGCGGCAGCGGTCGATTGACTTGCCGTTGACCGTCGTTACCATGTGGCTACGGGCTGAGGTGTGTTTGTTTCCTTGGTGATGGGCGTACATTAAGGTGGTTGCTATGGTGATTAAGTGACCCCAGCTGGCAAGACGTTAAGAGTTGAGGAAATCCTATTCGCTATATACGTTGATTACCTCCATCCCTCCAGCCAAGTGACCCTGCACGCGTGTGCCTTTCCAGCAGCGCTTCCTTAACATTGTTTGGTCCACACATGGCGCCATTCGTTCATTGTGCATTCAGAGCAAGACTCAATATTTTCCCATGGGAACCACTCTGCATGGGGCGGTAATGTACTTAAGTCTGAGTCAGAAGAGTCCCTCACCTCGGGCGAAGACGCCTGCTGGACGTGGTTCCTCACACCGTACGGGTCCTGGCGGAGAGGAGGAGAGAGGGAATGAGTGCTCGGCAGACTGTCTCTTCTAGTGACCACCACCACGAGATGCAGCCAGGGAACACTCAAGGCATGGGGTCGCAGACAGAGACGACGAAAATAAAGAATCGAGTGAGAACGAAAAGAGGAAGAGGGAAATTAAAAACAAAAGAGGTGAGGGGGGGGGGGGGGGGTAACAGGGGGAGGTCAACACTGGATGCAGGGACCAATCACAACGCGGATCACAGTGGGGCATCTCGACGACACGTCACATGATGTTCACCACACTGATGAGGGGAGGCATTCCACATCCACGCCGCGACACGTCACATGTCCCCGGGGACCGGGGCGGGGGCGGGCACGAGGAGACGGACCAATCAGCACAACATGCTTGTGGCTGAGAGACCCTGGGGTGGGGGGGGCGGCGGCCTACCTGGGGTGGCTCCAGTGTGGCCGGTGCGTGTGGCACGGCGGCAAACGCCTTGTACGCCTGCTTGATATTCATGGGGAACTCATCGTGGGAGACGGGGGAGGGGCCGCCAGGCTGCAGCGGGGAATGGGGGGGGGGGGGAGGGGGGGAGGGCGATGGGGGGGAGGGGGAGGGGGCGTTCAATATGGCGGGGACGAGGAGAACAGACCGCCAGCAGGAGAGACGGACAGAGGGACAGAGAGAGAGAGAGACAGTAGAGATGGAAAGAGAGACAGACGGATGAGATGGAGAGAAAGAAACTGAGACAGAGAGAGAGAGACAGACAGACGGAGAGAGAGACAGACAAACAGACACACACACGGACAGAGATGAACGGGAGCAACAGACAGTAGTGACAGAGAGAGAGACAGACAGATGGGGGTACACAAACAGGAGAGGAAAACGATGAGAACAAACCAGCAGGTTGAAGAGGACGAGGAGGAAGACAGGTGATACAGGTGTGGGGCTGGTTCTCTTGTGACAGACGGACAGACGGACGGTAGGGCTCGGAACATAAGCTAAGCTGGTCTCAAGTGATCCTGGGTCCCCTCAAGAGGTCCCACTGCATGATAACCTTACCTTACATATCAAAACACACTGAACCAAACCCCGTGTCTTCCAGAGCCAAAGCCAGCTAGGTCCAACTGTCCAATGGACAGCGCATGGCAGAATGGAATTCTGGGATTTGTAGGACTAAGTACAATTCAGGAGAGGAAGGACACAGCAAGGACTTCCTGTGTTTCCTGTGCCGTTTCCTGGTTATTGCCATGTCAACCAACCCAGGACAAAGGCACACTGGTTACCAGTACACAAACTGGTTACCTGATCAACACCCAGTTACCTGATCATAACCTGGTTAACCTACACAACCAGGTTACTGTTCATAACTCAGGTACCGGTTATCTGTACACAACCAAGTTACGGGTGTACGACCTAGTAACCCACTTCTAACCTAGTTACCCGTATATAAACCTGGTTATACAAACTCTTTGGTACGAGCTTGTGTTAAGTAAACAAAACTACTGCAATCTCTTCTCGGGCTGCGCCCGCGCGTCATAGCTCGTCGCGGTGCGTTGCTACGGTTACGGCAGAGTGGGTGTAGTGCGGTGGGTTTGTGGTTTGGGGCGTGGTTGTAGTGGTGGTGTCGGTGAGGGATGGGGGGAGCGTGGACCGACACCTGAGCCCTACATGGTGGAGGTGGAGGTGAGGGGTCTTACAGAGGTCTGAGAGTTGATGGGGGAGGGGCCATGCTGGAAGGGGTTGGGGCTGCTGGCGTCGGGCGTGGCAGGGGGCGGGGTGGACCACACCCGCCCCACTGGCTGGATCGCCCCCGGGCGGGTCTGGAGGGAGGGAGAGAGAGAGAGCGTGTGTTGTCATTACTTTATTTAACAATTATTATGAATGTTGTTCACTGATCCATTCATTAGTCAGACAGGGGGACAGAGAGAGCGAGAGAGCGAGAGTGAGAGTGAGAGTGAGAGTGAGAGAGAGAGAGAGAGAGAGAGAGAGAGAGAGTGAGAGAGAGGGTAGAGGTTATGAAGAGCCCCATGTTAACTGATGGAGGTGGTGTTGGGATAGGGGTGATGGAGGTGGAGGTGTTACAACGGTGATGGTGGAGGCGGAGATATGGGGTACGGGTGATGGAGGTGGTGTCGGGAGAGGGGTTCACACTCACAGATGAGGGGCTGCTGTCCCGGGTGGTGGGGGTGGAGCTGTAGTGAACGTTGGCCTGGAACACAACACACGGGAAGTCACATGCCAAGATCACATGACCTGACACGCCCACGGCTCGGGTTTCACCCAGCATGTGCACACTCGCTCACACACAAACTCCAACTCAGCCAATATATTCCAATATAAATGTATAAGAATGCAAAGCTCAAATTTGACAACTTTTCTTTGTAACACAGTATTTTCCATTCCCAAACTCGGCTCAACAAAACCCAAAACCAAAATAAAAAAATGCAACCATTTAGTTTAAAGCACATTTGAGCAAAGTGAATGAATTCAGGTCAATGTAAGTTAAGTTAAAAAATAGCCAGTCAATAAACACAGACTCGGAAATCAGCTCCATAATCCACATCCAGTTAAATCCAATTTAATCCAGCCTCGACTAACAGCAGGCAAAGCCCCAGACGAATATATCTCGATGCAGTGACTGCATGCTCTCTCGGCGCATGGCAGAAGCCCAGCAGCTGTTAGAACCTGCATGTCTTCATAAAGGAACCAAACACTGAAACCACACCAACAGACCCAGCTCTGGTCACTGAGGAATTTAACAAAATAGCTGTTTTGTGGCTCACATCAATGCCACTAGTGGCAGTGGCTCTGTTGGTTTGGTTGCTCTTTAACACCATATGGGAGCAACTAGGTGGACTTTTCTTGGGATTATTCCCACAATGCATTGTTTTGCCACCCCCCCCCCCCCCCCCCCCCCCCCTCCGATACACTCTGGCTACACTAAACCCCTAACCCCATTGCTAATCTAATACCTCATCTCACCCACTGACCTGATACCTAAATTTAAGCATATCTAATTTACATACATAAACCTAATCTACGACCTAATGCCTAAACTTCTTCTATGACCTTATGCCTAAACTTAATCTATGACCCAATGCCTAAACTTCATCTATGACCTAATGCCTAAACTTCATCTATGACCTAATGCCTAAACTTAATCTATGACCTAATGCCTAAACTTAATCTATGACCTAATGCCTAAACTTCATCTATGACCTAATGCTTAAACTTAATCTACGACATAAAGCCTAAACTTCAACTATACCTAATGCCTAAACGTAGCCATCCTTAATCCAATACCTTAACTTAATATCCAACCCTTTCAAACTTAGAACTTTTTAACCATCTCAGATGCACCACGAGCCTGACCCCAAGAAAAGTCCCCACAGTTGCCCCCGGTAACAGACATGGCACCCAGCATCAACCGATGAGCGGAGAACACCAGAGCCTCGGTGGGGGCCTCACTTACGAAGCGCGTCTCCCTGCCTGCCAGCAAGCTGCTGGACGTGTGGTGGCCGGGCTACAGGGAGAACACACTGTTCAACAGTCAACCAGAAGTACTTCCGCTAACACACCCGGTACCTAAGCTAAGGAGCGCGGGTGCGGATGGGGGTGGAGAGGGAGCTGAAACCATCGCCCACCTCCTACACCTGTTGGACGGTTTGAACTATGCCACGGAGGGAGGGGTGATGGTGGGGGTGGAGAGAGCAGACGATTGGTTGAACTATGAGATGAGGTGTACTTTGTGGATCCCGGATGGGACATCAGGGACAAAGGGGCGGGAGCTGGCGGAGATGGACTCACCGGTTGGATGCTGGGGGAGTAGGACCCGTCCCTCACGGGGCTGGCAGTGCGTGGGAGATCAGAGGTAGACGTCTGGTTACAAAACAGAAACAACAATGTCAGCGCCTCGCATCGCTCTCGGTCGTCCAGGTCAGGAGAGGACTACAATGTCTTGCCATATTTTCACTCAGCGACTTGGGAATTTTCTGGACCTGGAACTCCCCTCTCTGAATTTGTCATAGCGGTGCATTGACAGCAGAACAACACAGGTTAGTCTGGTGAAGCGGCCGAGGTAACATTACTCCTGCCCACAACACGAGGATATACAAGACATATTTATTTAGGAGACTCTTTATCCAACGCAGGTCAAGGCAGGGATGAGGGGCCATCCGGCTCAAGGACGCTTTCAGGTAGGCTGCGGACATCGGTGTTCAAACCTGCAACCCTTCTGGATCAACTGAGCCTGTACGAGCCGACCTATCCTTGCGCCAGACGTGAAGCGGTCGGCTGATGACGGAGTATCCCTCCTTCTCCCTTGGAGTTCAGGTCGGCTTCCAAGGAGACTAAAGACCTTCCAGGGCTCCAACATTCCCACGGCAGCTGCCGGTGATGACATTCTAATCATTCCCGACGCGCGGGCATCAGGAAGCCCGGTCAACACTCCACACTCAGGGCTCAACTCGTCTCGATCATGGCACACAGTCAACGGCACATGCTGTGAGTTCAGGGGGTTAACTACCAGCCATTGGCTTTTTGCAGACTTCTGTTAATGTCGGTTTCACAAGTGGTTCCTCACAACACACACACACACACACCCGTGGCGCGCTGGTATTTTTAGAGCGAGAGCGAAACACTACAACTCAACTCCGGCTTGTGTGAAGTCGTGAAAACCAGACCTGAACCCACAACCCACACCACAGCGAGTGCAGTTCCCCCACGTGCCCCCACAATAAAAAAAAAGCAGTGTACGAGTTAGTCACGAGTCAGCAACTTACACACACACAAACCACAGCGGCGTAACGCACAGGCCGACATCCTCCCCTGTGGTTCCAGAAGGGAAGCGAACGCCCCCCCCCTCCGCCCCCAATGTGTGTTAGCAGGAAGTCCACGGCAGCACGCCATGCAGCCGCGCCGCGGGGCGCCCCTCTTGCCTTGTTGTGCAGCCAGGGCTGCAGCCGGCCCCCCGAGCCGTACCCGACGGGGGGCCCCGATAGGATGCGCTCGGCAGGGGGGCGGCCCTTGCCTTTGCGGTTGGCCACCAGGAAGGGGTTCTCGCTGAAGCAGAGGGACTGCGTCTCCACCAGGCACTCGTCCACGTCCTCCTCGCCGTTCACGGAGGCCGAAGTGGAGGCGAGGGACAGCGTGGCGTCGCTCTGGCTGAGGGAGGTGGCGCCGGGGGACGGGGGGGCGGGGCGGGCCGCTCTCCGGGTTGGTGCCGGGGAAGGCGGCGTGGGGGTCGATGGGGTAGAGGGGGGCGGCGGCCTGGGGGTCGATGGGGTAGAGGGGGGCGGTGGCCTGGGGGTCGATGGGGTAGAGGGGGGCGGCGGCCTGGGGGTCGATGGGGTAGAGGGGGGCGGCGGCCTGGGGGTCGATGGGGTAGAGGGGGGCGGCGGTGTGGGGGTCACTGGGGTGACCCAGGCCGAAGCCCAGGGGCTCTAGTGGGGGAAAGCACTGGGCCTGCAGGGCGGTCTCCATGGGGGCAGAGCAACTTAGCGGAGGAGAGAACTGAACGAGGGGGGGGGGGGGGGGAAGATGGAGAGATGCGATAGAGAAGGAGGAAAGAAAAGCATGGAAAACAAGGAATTACAATAGGAGGAGAAACCAAGGAAGAGTTGAAACAGGGGAGTGGGTTATGTGCAGAGGAAATTCTACAGCAAACTAAAGGTCCTTAAAGATCTGACGCCTAGAGAAGATACAATACACCCTATGTAGTCAAAGGATTAAATTATAATGGCGTTTCACATTCTAATCGAAGCGTAAATTTGTGTAAAAAATGGCAGCAGATGTTAGTCTGTGAGGTCGTTTCCCTGTTTGATCACTAACAGTAGCTTCTCACGCTTTCAGAGATTGTTGGTCTCCTGAACGAAACCGTCGTGATACGACTGCAGCCTATCGAAGGCAGCCAATAGTGGAAGCAGAGAAGGTAAAATGTGGCTGTAGTGGAACATGAAGCCTGCCCCAACAGAAGTTACAATAGAGCTTAAATGTCTTAATGCTGTAGCACAGTCAGTCAACTCAATCAAAGCCAATATCACAGTTGTCCCCATCTCTTCGAAAGGTTCATGCTACCTGGCTGGCCTTTCAATCCACATGAGTAATCAGATGTGACACATCTGTCTCCTGCATTCACACACCAGACACAGTCACAGCCAATGGAGTTGATGGTCTGAGGCAGACCAATCTAAATCTAAAATGGCCACACCAATTATCTTTTTTTCTTTTAGATATAACTATTTATAACAAGAATAGCGAGCTAAACATGCACATGACTATATTAACCAGCCAGCGAGGCCAAGATAAGTGACTCAGCCTCCTTTAACGGAGCCTGACTACAGCTGGAGTTCCCGTCTCCATCCTGAAATAACCCTTGTTATCATAGCTATGAGTCTCCCAGAGATACCCAGACTCCTAGACACCTCCCTGGGCCCCTGCACTGATACAGTCCCCACTACGTACAGTCCATTCCAGTAGAGTACAGTCTCGTCCACTACACTGGAGTCCAACACATTCTAGATTAGTCCACTAAAGAACAGCCTACTACAGTCTACAGCACTGTACAATATTCAACCCAACACAAACTCTGTTTCAATGAATCAAAATGGACCAGTGACATCAGTGGTTGTCACCAGGATTTGCGCTCTCCAAGGGTCCGATTCGGAAACACACATCATTTGATCTGAACTCCACCACGCATTGTTCGCCAAAAGGAGCCGGCGTTGCAGAACTCGGCTTTATGCCGGCACGTGCGTGAAGGTTAGCGCCAGGCGTGGAGAATTCTCCAGCATGGCCGCCCCGGATCTGGTGACCATGGAAATAGCGCGCCTGAGAACATGAGCATTGTGACACGGGCCCTCGCTTCCCGGCATGCGGGGGCTATAAGCAGCGGCACTATGGGGGTCAGTGGGCTGGAATGTGAACCAATACCCTTCTGGCATCGGCACACAGGGTCCGCCGCAGACAGCTGGGGGAGGGTGGAGGGTCTTACAGCGGCGGGGGAGGGGGAAACGCCAGAGCGATGACCGTCCACATCTGTGGTATCTGTGGCGTGACCGCACACACGCCTAACATAGGAACCCGACATCCAACCCCATCGCGGAGGATAAGGATGCAAGGACCAATGGGACGACGGTATGGTGAACACATGACTTTCAGATAACGGGACACGGCAACGGACGACAAGGCGTTGGTGCCAATATAAACTGACAAACAACAACCTCTCTTGTTTGATTTGTAACAAGAGTCCAAACTCGAATCAAAGTCGAGGCCGTGCTCTGCAGAATTCAAAAGTCCACCCGCACATGCTTCCCATTTGAGTGAGAAAGGTATATTTGGCCGACAGCTGAGGCCTTTCCTCGGCGGCTCATAAGGGACTTCTGCTGCGCGGTCAGGGGGAAACAGGTGGAAGAACCTGAGTTACGCTTTAATAATTCACCGCAGGAACAGCTGAGCATCATGCATGCGTTGAGCTCTCCTGGTAAAAGCCAAGTCAGCCAGAAGTCTGTGTGTAGAGAACACTGCAGCTCTGAAAGGGTTTTGGACGAAATGTGCTAATGTGCCAAGTAATTTAATATTAAATAAACAGCATTTACAAAACTGTAGTGTTAGGTCCACTATCCACAGTGATATTTAATTGTACAGTCTAAACTAGTGAAAAATGTGTAAAGGTGTCCGAGCACGTGAAAAAAATCCAAAATGACTGAAGTGAACATTTCAGAGAAGGAAATTAAAAGACAAGGATGTGGAAAGACAGAGGGCAGGGAAAAGGAAGAAACGAGGAGACAGAGCAGGCGAAGGGGGTCTCGATACTTACTGCAAGACGCAGGACAACGTGGGATATCCACACAGTGTAACGACCGAGCTCCGACACTCCAGCCTCCCAAACACTTTTTCCCCTCTTTCTCCCGGGAAGACCCTCACTCTCGCCCTCTGTTCCTCGGACCCACCCTCCCCACGTCATAAAACCGGCCAATTCAGAGCCTGGTGTTAAAATAGACCCTGAGAGGGGGCCTGGCGGGGCTGACAGTAGCCAGCTGTTAAGCCTTCCCCACCTCCCCCTCGTCCTCTGCGCCCCCTCCCCTCAGCTCCACTTCATCTGCCAGGGGTCAGTAGTGCTGTCGTGGCCCATGCTGCTCCATGCTCAAGTGTGGCAGGACGAGTAGTGAGGTCCACGAGAATGGGCACTATGGCACCGACCGGGGCGATGTGAAGAAATCCCATGGATGGTAGTTCTACAGCACTTTGGGATCCAAACGGAACTTGCGCAAAATAACGTCTGGGACATTTGGAGTGCGAGAACACCGTGCCATTTTGAGGAGATTAACGATGTAAAATGTGACTGTCTACAAGCTGTTACACAACATGCTTGAAGGCTGTACAAATACAAACCCCCACCGAAAAAAACAGTTAAAGCCATCGGTAACAGCCAAGAAGTGACAGTTTTTTTTTGGCGTTGTGAGTTCAGTTCCCACCATGGGCCTCGCTCTTCAAACCCTCTGTTGTTTGGTCGCGGCGTCCCATAGGTTCGGTCGGTTCTGTTCAGGGCGATCACATCCTGTCAGTCCATCAAAACATCCCACCGCGTGACCTCGTCTTGATCCAGAAGGCCCAGAGTGTGGAGAGGTTACGGGGTGACGGAGAGGGCCGTCGACACATTCTTAGCCTCCGCAAGCCCAACAGCCTTGGCCCCGTGTCACCGAGCGCTTCCCAGGGGTTGAACTCCAGTGGATTCCAGGGCGAGATGGAGGTCTATTGAGATCTATTCTGGACCACCGCCGTGAACCCAAGGCAGCCTCCTACATGTATACGACCCCGCCGAGGGTTCCTGACACCGAGTCAAGCCTCCCCGGTCAACGAGGAGTCCCGATGACGGGTTCCACCGTCTAGCTTCTCAAACCGGGTTTTGTGAACGGAGGAGGAAAATGAGCGGGAACGCCGTGTCACTCACCCTGTTGACCTTCTGCAGGCTGGTGGTCGGCAGGGCCGCGAGCGTCTTGTAGTCCAGCTTCAGAGGCCCGGGGCCGGCGTTCTGAACAAACCAATCAGAGGGGCCGGATGAGGGGGAGGGGCGGTGGCGTGGCAAAGGGGCCGCCGGTGGCTTAGGCGGTTCTAAACGCGTCACGGTATTTCACACACAGACACACACGAGAGAGAGAGAGAGAGAGAGAGAGGCGCTCTACGGCGTCAGACTCTCGAGTGACCGGGCCTAGTGGACCGCGGGACCATGAGTGAGGTCTCGTCTGGTGGGGGGGGAACCCGTGTGTTGAGGGTGGTCTCACCTCAGTCTCCTCCTCCAACAGGCGAGTAGCCTCCTCGCGCTCCAAGCGCATGCGCTCCTTCACCAGGGGGGGGGGATGGGACAGGGGAGGTGTGGGAGAGGGGGAGGAGGTGGGGGAGAGGGGGAGGAGGTGGGACACCCAAGCAACCACACATGGTAATGAAAAATGAGCGACAGACGTGAAATGAATGGGGGAATGATGGAAGGAGAGCCAGTAAAGGACAAACAAAGGGTGAAGAGGATGGGGGGAGGGGGGGTGATGGCAGTAGTGATAGGATGAGATGAAGATGAGTCCAAACACACCCAGATAACAGGGAAGACGAAGGGGGAAGAGGGGAAACAGAGCAGGGAAAAACAGAATAGAACCCACAGACATTAGATGGTGAATTTGTCCATTCTTTGAGATCATCGACAGAAACAGGACGGGCTTGTGAGGTGGGACACTTAGCATTGTAATGCTAAATGGTGGTAGGGTGGGGGGGGGGGGGGGGAGGAGGATTCAGTCAACCCCGCAGTCAGAGCGCCACCCTGCTGGCTACTGAGCGGGTGTGACTGGTCCTCCCACCGCCGCGCTGATTCCTAGGAACACTGGGGACTGACCGGTCCCAGTGTACTCTCGCTGTGGTCGGGTCCAGACCCGAACCGTTCCCAAACTGATCTCTCGTCTGCTTAACTCACCACCTTCTCCATCTCTTCTCTCTCCCACTGGGAAGTCTCTCTCACCATCTCTGACTCCTGAGGGTGAAGCGAAGGAAAGTTGAATAAACTGGTTTAATTTGTAATTTAGGGCCTGAAGATGGAGGGGTTAAACGGGGTGACAGGAGGTGCGGGCGGTGGCCTGCATCACCAGGACCTCACCTTCTCCATGATGTCGATCTCCTCCGGGCTGAGGTCTCGGTCGATGGACGAGATGCTCTCCAGACTGTTCTTACGCACGATGCCCGTCACGAAGGGGTTGGCGATGATACCAGGGGAAGCCTATCGATCAGACACATTTCAAAATAAGAGTCCTCGTTGTGGCACAGAATACAAACAACAGACAGGGATCTTCACCCTGTCTAACCTTACACCCAAACTAATCCTCTCTAACCTAATACCTAAACCTAACCATCTCCAACAACATACACAAAGTTAACCATCTCTAACCTCATACCCAAAGTTAACCATCATCACTATCCTAATGTCTAATACCTAAACTTAACCATCTGTAACCTAACACCTGAACTTAACCATCATCACTAACCTAATACCTAAACTTACTCGACCATCGCTAACCTGACACCTAAACGTAATCATCTGTAAACTAACACCTAAACTCAACCATCTCGAACCTCAAGCTTCAACCTCATAAAGTGAATCTAATCTCTTCCGACACTTGCATCAGTGCACCAGAGACATCCACCCGGCTCCGCCCAGACCCCGCCACGCCCCTCACCTCCACGCTGGCCACGGTGTGCGGGTCGAAGCCGTCGCACACCAGCATGACCAGGGTGTCCCCCACGGCCCGCAGCACGCGCACCGCCTCCGTGTGGGTCATGCCCAGCAGGCTGTGGTTGCTGACCTCCAGGATGCGCATGCCCACCTGCAGCCGGCCGTCCCTGGCGGCCGCGCCGCTGGAGTTCACCTGTAGGCACGTCAAACGGCATGGTGTTACGCTGTTACCTGGTTCCCGTAGCGGCGAGTCTGCACGACGGCTTTAGGTACAGTTCATGTTATTCCTTTCACTTCAGTCGTATTCGCTCATTTATCCGTTACAGTCTCTGGCGTGTCGGGGGGGGGGTGCCCACCTTGGAGATGAAGATGCCCTCGTCGGTGGCATCGAAGGGGTTCCCCGCGTGGCCCTTGGCCCCGCCCCGGATAGTGATGCCCAGCTTCTCGCCCGGCTGCTTCTGGATCACGATCTCCTGTGGACGCACACGCACACACACACACACACACACACACAGGGGGGAAACATAGGAACAATTTGTCAGAGCTGGTTTGAACACATGTGAACGATGCCAGTAGTTACAATAACTAGGAGTGGTGGTGGTAGTAGGTAGTAGTAGTAGTAGTAGTAGTAGTAGTAGTAGTGATGTTAGTATTGAAACGTAACATAAACATCACGTTTTCACAAATAATCAAAACCCCCCGTTTCATTCATTTGTCCCCGTTTGTGGGACAAATGAAGGGTTTTCTTATCTTATAAAAAGATTCTCAACATCTTCATTGACCATTTGCAACCAAATCAGCGAGCGAGAGTACGGCTTTGCCCCCCCGCCCGACCCTTTTGACCCCTGACCTACCTCCATGCCGGGCGGGGAGGGGTCGCGGCGCACCAGCATGCGGATCTCCTGCTTGTTGGCGAGCAGGGCGCGGACCGCCTCCTGGTGGGTGGCGTGGCGCATGTCCATGGCGTTCACCTCCAGGATGCGGTCGCCCACCCGCAGCCCGCTCTGACACGCCAGGCCCTGGGGGATCACCTGTCGCCGGGGAGACGCGTGAGGCGGGGGTGGATGGAGGGGATAGAGGAAGAGAGATGAGAGGGAGATGGAGGGTGGCAAGGGGGAGAGCAGAGATGGAGAGATAGAGAAGAAGAGATTTTTCGGGGAAGATGAGGAGAGAAGAGATGAGATATTTGTATGATGTTAATAAAAGTGTTTTCGTCGTTATTTTCGGCCATGTTAATGTGCATTTGAAATACACGGTAGAGATGTTGTAGAGTTGAATAAGACTTGTTGAGTGAATGATGAGTCTGATCGTTTTGAGGGGGAGAACTACGTCAGGTGTCTGGCGCTTAAGAGTTGTAGATGGTGAATGAACAAGCCCTCCTCTGGGCTGTGAGTGTGTGTTGTTCACCAGGGTTGTGATCGTAGTTGTGTTGATGTGATGTGTAATGTGATGTGCAATGTGGCGCCAGCCTGCTGTGTGTGGAGGCGTCATGATCACACACAGCAGGCGGAAACTTCATCACCACCTTTGAGATGAAGACGCCGGGTTCGTTGATGCCGAAGGGGTGGCTGGCGTGGTCGCTGCCCCCCACGATGCTCAGACCCAGAGGACCGCCCGACTTCACCAGGGTCACTTCCTGCGCAGACAGGAAGTAGAGCAACTCTCACAAAAGTGGGTTCAACAAAGCAGGCACGGAAAAATGGTTTTACCACATGTTGAGAGAGAGAGAGAGAGAGAGAGAGAGAGAGAGAGAGAGAGAGAGAGAGAGAGAGAGAGAGAGAGAGAGAGAGAGAGAGAGAGAGAGAGAGAGAGAGATTTTCTAGATAGAGCGATAGAGCAAGATAACGTAGACAGATGTCACTCAATTCTAGAGCTAAATTTTTTTCCGGATAGAGATCAATACTGTAGATGGGGAGATGGCGATAGAGAGCTTAAGATAGAGATAGAAAGATGGATAGATACTATCTAAAACCCTGAACGGAAATGTCCCCATACTTTAAAAAAGGTAAAGGGGGGGGGGGGGGGGGGGGGGGGTTAGGCTCCATTTGATTTTAAAATGTTCCGAAATGATTTTTAAAAGTTGACATGAAGTAAGGTAGTTGACTACACCACTGATATTACCCATCTGTTACTTGTAAACCATATTCGCTCTCAGATTATTGCAATATGCGATTCATAAATACAAATTAACATTGTTATTCTTCCCTTAGCTTATTTCTTCCAAACGTGTTTCAAGCCAGTCCATCTCGTTATTTCGCGGCGTATCCCACACCCCACATGGGTCACGGAGAGCTGTGATCGGTCGCCTCACCTCGATGGGATACTCATCCTCCAGGCGGCTCAGGTGGTTCCCCTGCGGCGACAGGCCGTCCTCCGTCGGGTCCTCGTTGTCGGGGGAGTCGGAGGGTTCTGGGGGGGGCGGGGAGTGGGCGCGGCCCCGGGACAGGCCCGGGGAGCCCCCGGGGGCCGTCTGGTCGCGCTCCACCACGAGGGCGATGGTGGGGGAGGTGCCAGTAAGAAGAGCTACTGCCTGGTCATGTCTGGCCTCTGTCATGTCTACACCATTGATCTGGATTGACAGCAAAACCGACCAATCAGGGAGGAGAGGGAGTCTAGTCTGCCCACGGGGTCTCTGAGCCAATGGAACGGCGAGTGCTGCCTCACGACTAAACAGGGTTGTGTGTTGGGTCAACCTCGACGTGCAGACAAGTTACATGAAGTCTGAACCCTAACCAGCTGGATTAGTGTGCGTGTGTGTGCGTGTGCGTGTGTGTGTGTGTAAGAATGCTGGTATGCTATCACCTGACAAGCAGTGCCAGTGGGACACCATTGTGGTGAGAGAGGTTAGTTGAAGCAGGAAACCCAGCAGCGCAGACAGCAGAGACAGAGAAGCAGCGAGGGGGGGGGGGAGCAGAGAACTGCTGGAGGCCGAGACTGCGGTCTTATGCACATTTGATCACAACATAGCTGCAGTCAATAACTGCTCCAGCTCAGTGCCAGCTTATTGAGCTAGCTATACTGTGTCGATCTAGCGTGCTAGCGTACTGTAGTACCTAACTGGACTAGCTTACTGGGCTGGTTTTCAGCTTAACATCTGGCAGAATGTTAAGGACTAAGCAAATAAAAATCAGTGCAAAAACACATTTCCTTCTCTAGAGCGTTTTCTATGCTTTTGACACCGCCTTGCCTTTGTAGACTTAAAACACAGTTTAGCAGCGTTAGTGGTGTGTGCTCCAGCCAAAGTGGTCTGGTCTGAAGTACACAAAGGCAAAGGACGATGTCTTTAGGAGTTTCCTTGACTATTAATAGGAAAAACAGGAAGCAGGAAGTGACATAACGGTTCTGTTTGTACGTGACAGAGGCTAGGCGCTGCCCAGACAGTAACATCTCTTTCTGACAGGCTGAGGCGGCCGCCGCTGCCAGAGCATTGCATGCAATTACCATAACAGCAAGCCACAAGGCTCCGCCTCACACGTCTCCCCAACCACGCCCACCGCCAAGCAGACCACACCCACCAGAGTAGGACAAAAACGTACCAACTTGTGGCTCGCATTAGTGGAAATGCACACACACACAGACACAGACACAGAGAGGGATAACAGAGACAGAAACACCTGAAGACAGACAGACAGACAGGAAGAGCTGGAGAAGAACAGCACAGCAGATCCGTTAGGAAGCAGTTTTGTGAAAAACCAAGAGAGAAGGCAGAGAAGAGGAGGGAAGAGCTAAAAGCCAGGGCCAGCTGCTCACAGACGTGGTTATGCTTCAGCATCAGACATACGTTCAATCATAATCTGTTTGACTTCAAATCAGGGAATCTACAGGATGAGTAAATACGATGGGATTAAAGCGCACATGTAAAACCTAAAGGTGTACCTCGTAATACCCACATCACCAAAATGATGGTATCTTGATATCTTTTAATGTGGCAGAGGACTTTATTATCTCTGTTTTGCAGGTGGTGACAGGGGCTCAGGAGGACAAGGGGAGCTTGAAAGGAGGAGGAGGGGAAGGAGGAGGAGCAGACTTGTGGGAGAGAACATGAGCCATGCAGAAGCCTGTCAGCAGATGCTGACAGGCTTTTAACGTTAGCGTCCTGATGCAAGTGTTCATGCAAATGCTATTTCTGACTGGCTTGAATTGGTGAAAAGTGATAGTGTTGGATGACCGTGTTCCAAAGGAGACACTAGGCTGGACCCAGCAGACTCCTCTATTCTGCTGGATGTGTGTTGATGAGTGAAAACACAGACCGATGACATCATTTCCATCATTTGCCGACGTGAAACCTAAGCAGAGACCTGGCGGACCTAGTGTAGGACTATGTGCCCCAATAGAGAATGGACGACAAGCCCAGTAGAGTAGGATTACCAGCACAGTAGAGTAGGACTATGAGCCCACTAGAGTAGGACTATGAGCCCTGTATAGGACTACGAGCGCAGCAGAGTAGTACTACGAGCCAAGTAGAGTGGGACTACGAGCCCACTAGAGTAGGACTACGAGCGCAGCAGAGTAGGACTACGAGCGCAGCAGAGTAGGACTACGAGCGCACTAGAGTAGGACTATGAGCCCAGTAGAGTAGGACTACGAGCGCAGCAGAGTAGGAATACGAGCCCAGTAGAGTAGGACTACGAGCGCAGCAGAGTAGGACTACGAGCGCAGCAGAGTAGGAATACGAGCCCAGTAGAGTGGGACTATGCGCCCACTAGAGTAGGACTATGCGCCCACCATGATCCCACAAGGGCCATGCTTGGGTCTATGGATCCAGAGCAGCTCGTGCTCTGGCCTACAGCGTCTCCATGTGTCCATGACTCGACAGATGATATGAACATTAATGGGTAACTAAGGAGACGCAGACACACACACGGAGAGGTGTGTGTGTGTGTGTGTGTGTGTGTGTGTGTGCACTCACGGATAAAACTCTGTCTCCGACGCGTAGCGTGCTGTCCCTGCTGGCCGCCCCTCCCTCGGCGATGCGGGAGATGTAGATTCCCTGGAACACGACCAACGCATACTTTAATACAGAATGGTGGGGTGAAACACACAGCATCGCACGTGACCAGTCACACACACACACACATAGACAGACAGACAGACAGACGGCCTGCTAAACGCTTGTGGGGACCCGGCGAGACAGCCAGCGTTACACTCTCACATGCACTCTCGTTCACGCCGATACATTTGCGGGGAGGACCTGGCGAGTTTTTTTCCCCGCTAGCATTACATTAGCAAGACGTGATGAGGGACGACTAGCTGATTAATAAAGCACTCAGCCGCCACGGTCAAACGCACCACTTTCAGCACTTACACCCAGAACCCTGTGGTGCCCGAACAGCTCATTGGGAGCAGAGGACAGTGGAGGTTTGCTGGAGAACGATTGAGAGAGTTTAGCTAAGAGGAGATTTGGGAATTGAACCAGCAACCCGTCGGTCTCCAGGCAACCTATTTGTTTAACGTTCGGTCACTTGTCTTCTGATTAAAAACCTGTCAAACGTCAGTGCGTTTGAAGGACAGAACTACGGTTTACAGAGAGCATGCAAGTTAGTGAGATCAGCCACATGAAACGTCTCCGTACTGGCTCAGACAGGCAAAACCGAAATGAAATCAAAATGAAATC
The DNA here is from genome assembly GCA_036785325.1 of Urophycis tenuis. Classification (NCBI taxonomy): domain Eukaryota; kingdom Metazoa; phylum Chordata; class Actinopteri; order Gadiformes; family Phycidae; genus Urophycis; species Urophycis tenuis. The sequence goes on from JAXIVH010000009.1 coordinate 8,627,513, forward strand.
ACAGTGCATAACTCCCAGCAACATCTGGCTCCAGGGTCCTGGTGAGTGAAAGAGCTAGCTAACCAGTTAGGCAGATTCAACAGACGCTTCCCTGGGACAGTCTGGCTGAGCAAGACCAAATATAGACCTCCCTTACCCACAATCCTCCCTGCTGGTCGCACTTCAGGTCCCTTAGAGAGAGGACTTCTGTAATCAAAACTTCAATCTGTAGCTAAAACTTCACTCTGTAGCATCAGAATGTGCATAAGAATCCCTGAACGGTCATGTCTTACCTTAAACACATAGTAAAAAAAACAAACTAAACCGATCGCCCAAGTAGATCTTTAATAGTCAGTGTAATCCTGTCGATCTAACATCTGCAGTGCATGCGGGTTAAACGCAAGTCTTTGATTCGAGCCGGCAGCGTCCAGCTGAAGCTCTGTGTGATTTCACCACGAGGTGTGGACAGGTGCCAGGTCAGGTGATGACAGCAAAGAACCAAACAAAACCGCCAAGGAGTCAAGAATCCGCATCAACGACACCGACAACAACGCGACCACCAGAGCCAGAGCCGCTGGACCGGTGAGACGTACAGACCTCAACCACGGGTGAAGGCGTCCGGTCCGTGGTCCCGGTCGCTTCGGTGCCGTGAGACAGTGGGGAACGCAGTGCTGCCCGGGGCCACAACACTGACCCAAATATACATCCCGCCCCTGCCGCCGCCACCCCTCCAGTTACAGCGGCCGGATCAGGTGTCAGCCCCCGCTATTCATATCTCCCGTCTCCGTGGCGATGGATGTAAACGCTAGGCGCGTGTGTGCGTGCGCGTGTGTGTGTAACAGACTATGCTTGTGATTACACTAAAAATACATGTGTGCAGTGGTGCACACATTTGCCTTGGGAAAATGGAAGGACATTTCTGAACATACATCTACGCAGCTTTGGCAGTTTATTAATAAAAACTAACCAAACTAGCCGCCTGTATCATGAAATTGGCTCCACGTATCCGTCCATCATCTCAGGCCAGCCACACTCGGCACAAACATGCAGTCTCAAGGCCCAAGCATCTAGTAGCCTCTCCAGGCTGACCACTAGCACGTCGCACAAGCATGTAGACCTGCCATGTAGCAACGAGCACGCAGCACTAGCCTCAGCCGCTTCCATTCACTTGCACTACATCACCATGTGACTTGTCCCAAACCAACGACAGTCACAAGTTAGCGCAGCGTCTTGTTGGAGGAACTCAACGCGCGCTTCTCATTGGCTGTCCGCACTGTCACTCACAGAAACGTCGCCGTGGATCCTGTGCGACACGGGCGACATCGGGCGCACTCTCATATTCACGTCCTGCGGCACATCTCATGTTTTCCGTAAGACCACGGGGAAGGGGGAGGAGGGGGGGGGTGGGCAATCGTTCCCGGTCACATTCTAAGAGGGCGGCCCCTGGACGCCGCGTGGCGTCCGCGCCTCACCGTGTCGGCGGTGCGGTAGGGCGTGGAGCCCTTGCCCCCCGCGATGCTGAAGCCCAGGCCCTTGTCGTTGCGCACCAGGCAGGCGCTGAGCCTCTGCCGGGGCGGCTGGCCGGGGCCGGCCTCCAGCGGGAAGGGCAGCGCGCCGCTCCGCCGCTCCCGGGGGAAGTAGTCGTCCTCGGGCCGCAGCGGCGTGGTGGTGATGGCGTTCTCCGGCTCCACCATGTGCTCCCGCAGGATCGCCATGGAGACGGCCGCGCCGGAGCTGCGCAGCGCCTCCACCGCCGTGTGGTGCTCGGCGCCGTGGAGGTCCACGCCGTTCACCTAGAGGGAGAGAGAGAGAGAGAGAGAGAGAGAGAGTTCACAAAGGTCATGATCTGCCACCCCTTGACCGCAGCATGAGGCTGACAATACCTGGTGAGCCTAGCATTAGCTTAGCATTAGCCTAGCATTAGCCTAGCGTCAGCCGAGCACTTTACCTCGAGTAGTTTGTCTCCCACTTTAACCCCCGCTCGAGCTGCGGGGCCCTCCTCCGACACACGTGAGATGAAGATGCCCTGCAGACGCACACAATACATCATGTCGACCAAAAACAATTATTCAAGTATGCCCGCATGCTTTGATAAACAGCTGTCCTCGGTGAGCCAGGGGGCATAGGCCATCGGTCATCTTGACCACGAGGTGAACTGTGACCTGTTACCGGGCAAACCCAACAGCGAGAACAGTTGCCCTCAAGTTTCTGATCCTCAGCCATCATTTTGACCTTCAACATCACCTTATTAAACGTGCATTGCAGGAAACGAGGCAAAGTTTGTCACTAGACGTATACTGTAATACAATAACACTAATTACTAATGTTATATTGTACAGTATATTCAGTACATTTGAACCTTTCACTTTAAACAATCAGAGGCAACACGAGCTAGACTGCCAACGGACCACCACCTAGCTCCCGCGAGGCTACAGCCTGCTTCCCAGGACCAGGGCCCTGACACGGCCCCAGCCGGGGGGCCGACCTACCTCGTCGTCCCCCTTGTAGGGCGTGGAGCCCTTCCCTCCCGCGATGCTGATGCCCAGACCGCCGGTCTGCCGTAGGATGGTCAGAGTGTGCTGCGGGGGGGGGGGGGGGGGGGGGCGGGGAGAGGGATTAGCATGGCGTGCGCTAACGGCAACGCGCATCAGAGGAACTGCAAAGATACAAGATACGCCAGAAGCCACCACTCAACAGCTCCGGAGGCCAGTACAGTCTGTATTAAAATCAATATCTATTACTTTTACCAGCAATTGATTAAGACGGTAATTTGGTGTGTTTTTAAAAAAAAAAGTAATATTTCATTGCATTTTGTGACTGGACTGAAAGAGTTGTTGTGGGGTTTGCTTCCTTCTTTTTCACCAGTAGGGGGCAGCTAACTAGCGACCGAAGCGCTGCTATACAAGCATGCAGCTCTGTGATGTACTAGGGTTGAGGTCAACTCAGGGAATGGATGGATGCAGTGACCGTTACAGATATAATATGCAATATTGCTCTATGCAGGAGTAAATACTGATATTGTTGATACAATATTGTGAAATTATCGTTATAAACTTGCAAATAAGAATGTAGTATCTGTCCATGTGACAACAAACTAATGGATGAATTACATAGATTCCTCATCAACACATCTTTGAAGAATGTGTCACAACAATAAGGTGCTTTAGAGAACCACAGGCAAGCGAATACTAAATAATAATTGCACACATATTCACTGAGTTGACCTTAGTGCCGAGACAAACATGATGTAATGTCTCCTGTACATCTCACTTTCTTTAGTCTGGACCTCAGAGATTAAAACTGAACTCATGCAAGTGTCACGGCAGATGCATTGTGGGAAACTGACTCCAACCACAAGACTACATCTGGACAGTATCAAGTCATGGAGAGAATGGGGAGGGTGTGTGTGTGTGGTGGACTCAGGTGACAGGCCATGCACAATGGAAAAGATGAAGGACAATGGACAAGATGGAGGATGGGTGGAACGAAATATATATGAGAGAGAGAGAGAGAGAGACAGAGAGAGAAAGAAACAGAAACTGACAGACCCTGAAAGAGCTAGTGTGAGAGAAAGGAGAGAGAGCGAGATGGAGATCAAGAAAGAGCAGGGGAGAATTGTGGTGGGTCTTTGGTTCCCCTGAAGACATCCATCATTGATAATGTGATTATCGATCGATTGGCCTGTTAACACATCATTTACTTGTCATAATGCATAGAGAACACACCACCACATCCTGTTCAAATCAATATTTCATGATCGCTCAGGATAAATTATTCATTCCTTCAGCACAACCTTTAGCACTACGACCACATCCACCAGCAAGGCATCAGTGTATTTCAACACATTTCAAAACGTCTTACATAATGCTATCATATAAAGGCACTTAATGTCTGCTCGTTTATGTGAGCTTATGCATGAGCAAGTGCAAGCCAGGTCCAGTGAATATTTACAGATTGTATCGTGAGTTACCGAGATAATGCAGCCCAATATATATTTAATATAACCTAAGCTGTACAGCGACAATGTCCATCACAATCACAATAACTGGGGTTGAAACTCAAACGTAAACCTTGCAGATAGAATGACCACTGGTCCAATCCACCACTAGATGGCAGCAGCCACATCGATACAGAAGCCCGAGAAAACAACCACAGGCTGTACTACACATTAGAGGAAGGGGATGGATTTCATTAAGAGACGATTTAACTCCGCCCCTTGTTCACAGCTGTTGCTTCACATTCAGAAGGGCCTTAAATAATAGAATAAATAATACATTATTAACTAAACAGAGTCTCCCTTCTGGACCACACAGCCTGAGGGAAAGAATGATGAAGAGGAAAAAGAGAGAGAGAGACACACAGAGGGAGATTAAGGTGGAGTGAGTGATGGAGGGAGATATCGAGGTGGAGAGAGACGTTCAGATGAAACCAGAAACCAGACCGCAGGCCCGAAGGTCTGTTCACCTCCGATTCAATTCAGTCAAACAGCAAAACAGTCAAACGTCCGCCATGAAACATGAGGTGTATAACAAGAGCGCCCGTGATACAGCATTGCTTCATTATACTCAAACATTTCATGGCACAATAAAACATACAAATCAATAAAACAGATGGACACACAAACACATAGTACCACCTCCTGGTTCTCACTTGGCACATGTTAAAAAATGAGTTGTGGCAAGCAGCTGGCTCGTGATTGGCTTGTTGGGGTTAATGAGATGGAATATTCCCTGGCTTGGCTCCACCCACTCCCTTGAAGAGCGGGTGGGTGAGTGAGGGAGCGAGGTGCGCGAGAGACAAGAGGGCGAGCGAGATAGGGAGAAAGTGGATGTGGAGGGGGAAATAGAGAGAGAGTACAGACCTCTTCCTCCTCAATTCGAGCAGGTTCAATCAGCAGATTATTGACTTGATCAAAGGACACCCCCTGTTAGGAACCAGCGACAAGCATGCGGATTAGTCAGGCCCACAGACATCAACACACAGGCGCACGCTCACACACACACACACACACGCACGCGCACGCACCAGACACTCACTTCAACACGCACACACACACACACCATACACCTCAAAACACACAAACACGCACACGCCTGCCACCACCAGAAGCATTTAAAGGCAGAGTGTGAAGTGTAGACCCCAGGAGCCGAGAACAAAGAGAAACCAGAGGAAGCAGAGGTAGACCCCAACCCACGGACCCTGCCACCCCCCGCCACCAGGCTACACACCTGCTCCCTCCCTCTCCCCGACTGCCTGGGTCTGTAATGGGGTGTATTTAGAGGTGAGTGCTTACTGGTGGAATGTGTATAGGGAGGCTGGCTTGGGATGGGGGCTGGATCACTAAGTATTGCTGACAGTTGGGAGTGACTATTGGTTTACATCCAAGTAGGTCTAAGTAGACACAACCGTATTTGCCCTGAGCCAACATTGGGTAGTATTAACGTACATAAGCTAGCATGAGATAATATCGGCCAACACTGGCCAACATGAGAAAATATAAGTTAACATTAGCTAACATTAGTCAATGTTGGCTAGCATAGGCCGATGTTAGCCAAAATGAGACATTAGCTAGCATGAGCAAACATAAGATCACATTACCCCACTTTAGCCAAAACAAGTGTGTGCTCATACGGCAGAGGTCATTACATCTAATTTGAGCTACCAACGATAAACAAGGTGATTTTTAAAAAGTGCATTAGAAAGTTTTTTCCCCAATCGATAAATGCTCACACTACACTCAGCGTGGTTTTCTCCCGATCTCAACGTTCCCACTCTGCCAGTAAAGAGCTCTGGGTGGGCCGAGTGATGTCACACAGGCAAACAACCAATCACAACAAAGTTCATTTGATCGGAACAACATTAGGCAAACAAATTAATGACGTTCCTGTTCCCACATAATTCAAGGATCTGAAAAGGCAGGTATTTGGCCACCAAAAGTTTCAATTGGCTCTACCATTTGCCGCCAGCATTTTCTTTCTTAAGACATGTCAATTATCATTCAATTAATGAGCATTAGCATTGGATTCATCTAAATGATCATTAGCACATCATGTAAGTTAGAATTAGCATCTCATTATGAAGGACCAGGGAACGGAGCAGCACAAATTACAATGGTGAGATTAACATTCTCCTAGTAAGCATTGTGGCCTTTTGATTGGCTGGTTATTGGCAATAAATCAGGGTGTAATTTGCATAATTATTTCAAGAATGCAGGAGAAGATGCTATTCTTACTGCAAACCCAGATTTGAGGATGTCACATAAAATAAAGCAGGAGGGAGCACTTGGCATTGAAAGGGCTTTTGGCCAATACATCTCTATTTTCCATTAGTTCAACTCTTTATAGAACTGTTTCACCCACACTCCACAGGCCTGCTAGTCTCACTCTTCCCTGGGAAGTTTACACCAAAATATATATTTTTCTTAATGTATAGCATATCGATATATTAACAAAGCCCATGTTAAAGAAGAACCCAAGTCTTAAATCAAACCGGACGAACAGCAGCCCCGCTGGTGAAATAGGGTATTGCCACTGCTGTGTTTTGATTGGCTTAGACTAGTGCCAGGATGATGTCACATGCCATAGTTTGTATGATAAGCAAATTAAAAGCAGGTCGTGTCTCAACAAGATCTGTTGAGATCAAGGCCCGGTGGTTTGTTGGCACAACCCTGCATGCACAATGTGAATGCAGGTAGCAAGATGGCGGTGGTAGTGTGGCGCACGGTGCTTCGATGCATGGTAAGTTTGCACAGGAGGCAATGGGCAAGGCATTGGTAATGGTAGCATAGCACAGACAGTGAGCTTTGACCGTTTTAACAGTGAAGTGAACGCCCAGATTTCTTGAGTGCATCTTATTGCAAGCTGCAAACGAAACTCAAGAACTTGGAGCAGGGATTTTTATCTGTCGGGCATATTGAACGTTAAAGGGCGACCCAACACTCAAATCGAAACGCAGCGGCCGCACCTCCCCTGGTGAGCCCCGGTCACTGCAGCTGGCTGGTGTTTGGCTGCTCTCCAGCAGCGCGTGACCGTGTGTGTGTGTACCTTGACTTGGCTGGCGTTGACCTGGAGCCGGCCGTCCTCCAGCTCAGCCGCCTCTGGCCGGTGGTACTTCTCCGGAGTGACGTCGCAGCCTTCCCCCCGTCTGAGCTCCTCCTCCTCCTCCTCCTCCTCCTCCTCCTCCTCCTGGTGCTCCTCCTGGGGGCGGGGCGGCGGCAGGAGGCTCCCCGGGGTGAAGCCCTGCAGCAGCGCGGCCACCGCCTCCGGCTTGGGCAGCTTGGTGATCTTGAAGTGTTTCTTGTAGTGCGGCGTGTCCTTGCGGATCAGCCGCTGCTTCTCGGCCGCCGCCGGCCGCCGCTCGCCGTCCTCGTCGCTGCGGTCGCCCTCCTCCTCCTCGTCCTCCTCGTCCTCGTCGTCCTCGTCGTGCTCTCCTCCTCCGCACGTGATTGGCTCCTCGGCGAAGTGGACGGTGGGCTGGCGGGGGGGAGAGCGGCGAGAGTTGAGGGACAACACACAGTGGCTGGTGGTAGTGGCTAAGGCGGGGGTCAGAGGTCACTCGAGCCCCGTCGTATTGGGCTCTTACAGCGATTGCGTCGGGCTGACCGACGTGGCTGAAGACAGACTTAAATGACATTTTACACAAAATATTGGAATTGGTATATAAGTCACAAAGTCACGGTCAAATTAGTTTTTCACTGAATATAGTGTCGAGTTATCTGTGGGGTTTGTAGACAAACTACAATCTTGCTGCGACTGTTCGGAACACATTGGAAGTCTTTGGAAAGTAATTGAAAGGGTATTCTCCTCACATGAACAAGAGCTGGGCTACAGTAACCAAGCAAGTCAATGGAAGTGAAAAACGAAAGTAAGTGCTAACCCAGCAAACTCCCCCTCTGGACATGAACGATGAATTCAAAATTAAACAACTCAGATATCTCTGCGTTTCCCTGGAGAGACATTTGTGGGTCCTGAGGCTGTTCCATCTCGTTCATCTCATCATCGGGCGCTCACCTCGATATACTCCACCTCCATCTCATCCAGCTCCTCGTGGTAGGCGTGGCCATCGGCTAGATCCTCCCCCTGGGTCGTTAAGCCCCGCCTCTCCTCGTGAGAGTTGGCCGAGACCGTGCTGTTGGATGCCTGGGAGTCCTGGCTCTGATTGGACAGGTCGCTTAGCCGCTTCTCCTGCAACCGAACAATGGTGCTTTTGTTGCAGGTCCAGAACTAGCATACTAAATAGCAGGCGTGAACGCCTTGTGTCATATGGTCACCCTCCTAAAATAATGGCCCAAGTCATTTTTTGTCAAAAAAGATTTGTTTGCCTAAATCATCTCCTCATGATGCTGGCCAAATGGCCTACATCCTCAGTTGAACAGATCATGTGATACCCCTGTAGTATAATGGATCAATGGACGGATCAATCAATATTTGGTTCAGTTTTTTGTGTTTTCGGAAAAACCTTAAAAAGTGACGGGCCATAATTTTAGGAGGGTGACGACATGCAAAATAGTTCACTAAATGTACCCAGTTGATGTACCATTTCCAGCTAAATGTGGACACTACAGGCTCTTGGATAACCCACAATGCAGCGCAGAATTTTTATTTTTTATTATTGGGTTTTGACTTTTTAATTTCAGTAGTTTCTTTTATTCCTTTTTTAAAGCAGGTCTGCTAGTTTAGTTGAGTTAGTTATTTATTATTTTTTTAAACAAAATGCTGGTTAAGCTGTAGTACCTGGTGATCAGGGGACTCTGGCTCCCCGTCTGGCCTGGAGGAGTACGCCTCGTTCCTCCTCTCCTCGATCACCTTCTTCATCACCTTGAGCTCACTGGGGTGGGGCGTGGCCCGGCGATGTAGACCCTGGGGCCAGACACACAGACACACACAACCCATTGGATATACATACAATATACACAACATTTTATTATATCCGTCACAGATAATGAAGTATAGAGCAAAACAAGGATTCAACGCGGAATTGGTAAATACAAATGTGACGATTGGACCTATTAGTGACTATGGAAGGACTTGCTCAAAGGAAAGTGATCAAAGTGGGCCTCCCTCCAACAACTCAACCTGGCCACTGTATTTTGACTATCATTAAAGGTGGCATTTAGCAGACACTTTTGTCCGAAGCAACAGTACATTTGTGGGGTTCGACATGTGGACAGTTGGATGAGGGGGGATCAAGGGGGTTGAACCGCCGACCCTGCGGTTAGTGGACGACCCGCTCTGTCCACGCGCTCTACCCACTGAGCTGCTGCCGCCGCCTCATTACTTTTGTGGCTAATATTTCACCATTACCATTCATATTCAGTGGCCGGGCTAGGCCGTTACCAGAGTGGCTCACAGTGAATGATACGCGGCAATAAGGACGCCTTTTGTGTTACACTGCAGACCACCGGGGCCTGGACTCCACAACCTTTCGGCGAGGAGACAAACGCCCTGGCTGCCACTGCCAACACCATCACCACCACCACCACCACCACCACCACCCTGCTTCTAGGGCCAGCCATCGGGACGTCCTGCCCTTCATTACCCTTCTCTCGGCGGCCGCCTCGTCGTCCTCGTCCTCCCCCTTGGTCTCCTCCTGGAACTGGATGACCGACACCCGGTTCAGGTTGCTGTCCGTCCACGTGTCCTCCACGCTGTTCTGGAGGAGGTTCTCTGGGGGACCGAGGAGAGCACGGGAGAAGAGAGAGAGAGAGAGAGAGTTAGAGGAGGAGAGAACATCGCTTCTTGATAGAACTCACAACACATTTGTCCGATAACTAACTTAAGTAAAACTTAACTTGACGGGCAAAAGAAATATCAATACGTAAAAATAGTTTTTTTAGATCCTCAAAGATGCAGACTGCTATGGGGAAAACCTTGGTTCTGTTTGCAGGGTGGTGCAGTGGGTTTGGTGTGGGGGGTTGGTTTGGGGTGAGGGGTGAGATCGGAGACTCACCCAGGCTGGGTGAGGGTTGTTGGGGCAGCAGGTAGCAGGTGAGCACCTTCTCCCCCGTCTGCTCGTCGTCCTCCGTCTGGAACTTGAGCATGGGCTGGGACTGGTTCTCCGCCAGCCACATGGCCTTCAGATTCAGGTTGGTCAGTGCGAAGGGCAGGTTCTGTAACCTGGAGAAACCGCAAGGGTCGACTCTCTTAAGTCACGCGGTCTTTGTGCGGACACACTTTATTCATGGTACGCGTCTTTGAACACGCACGCGTGAAATGTGATTCCCACGCCAACGTCATCACATTTAGATTCACTGTTTTCTGGTTTCGATTCAGATTCACTGTGTTCGGACTGGTTTCAATTCTGGTTCAAATGATCATAATTCTAATGAACTTTACCCCAAGAGGTATACACACAACAGTTGGAGGTTAATACATCCAAAGTAAACAGAGTGCAGCCAGGAAACATTCACCCTTTGTGCGTAGGTCTTTTTTCAAACCACAGTGTATTCAAAGTGGCCTTCAAAGTGGACACATATTGCCCTCCCGAAAACCTGTTCCTCTACCTGTTCCCGGCCACGTCCAGCACGTGGAGCTCCGTGGCGTCGGCCAGCTCCGCGGGCAGCTTGCTGAGCCGGTTGTCCCTGAGGGCCAGCACGTTGAGGCTGGAGCAGAGGCCCAGCTCGCTGGGGACAGCGGCCAGGCGGTTCCGGTCCACATTCAGGTTGGTGAGTTTCTTCAGCTTGCCCAGCGACCGAGGCAGCGCCTGCGGGGGGAGAGGCGAGAGTGACGTCCGCATGCTTCGGGGACACGGACGTGCGTGTGCGGGTGTGCGTGCGCACGTAAAGGTTCAGGGTGTCACGAGAACCGATACGCCGGTTCCAAAATTCGTCTAACGTGACGGTGCTCATTTTGTTCCAACGGTACCGTGGGCACTGGGGTTGCAATACCGACGGAGCTGACGGGGGGCAGCACACACAAGGGTTGTAGTCTGCCAATAAATGGCAAAGGAAGAAGGAGAAGAAGAACACCGTCCAGCCCGGAGGAACAACAACACGCAGGAGACGGCCCCAGTAGTTAAGCCCACCGTTGATGTGTGAGGCGCGCGTCTTGCCACTTTAAAATCGGGAGACACGCTGTTAACTCACTATGGACCGTCCAGGGGACGCACCTGATATTTCCCCTGATACCGCTGCACTGCGAACAACACAAATCCTTAATGAAGTCGCCGGGAGGAGAGCTAGTTAGCTGGTGGCAGACGGCGTGCGACAGGTTCCCTTGCGATACAGTGAGATGTAACATTTTGTTTTTGGTGAGAAACTTGAATAAATACAGTTAGTTAGTTAGGCTACATAAATAATAATAATATAATAACTAATAATAACTACAAACGCAAATATTCAAGCAAGATATTATCATTTTGTATACTCGTTTGAATTGGGAACCCGCTCACAGGGACTCACTACGTTTAACACCTACTGGCACAGAGTGAAGGGGGATGGACTTAGAGAGACATTTAAATGTATATTTTATTAGGCCGGCATCACGTTTATCCTTTTCATTTGAAAATGTCTTCCTCTCCACTAAAGCTGTTTTGAATACAATTGAACGAGAGAGTGAGATAGACAGGAGAGAGACAATAGAGAGGGAAAGGAGAGAGAAGGAATGGAGAGAGTGAAGAAATGGAAATGTGTTAAAAGCAAAAGGAAGACAGAGTGATGGTCGTCAATAAAGGGAGTAAAAACAATAATGGTTTGGTTTGCACAAGCTAGACTGTTTCTAAATGGGTTTTATTTGTTCTTAATGGGACGTTCGGCTAAAGGAACATTAGAGCAGCGCTAATGTTGTGATAGCAGTGCACTTTGGGCTTGTGTGAGTACGGGGCTAAATGCTTAGCAATGGGCTGGTGCTTAGCAACAGGCTAGGGATAAGCAATGGGTTAAGTTCCAACCAATGGGGCCACCAAGTGAGCGACAGGCTAGCATTGGGATAGCTGCGTTTGGCTAACAGTTGGGTTTGCTTTGATAAGAGAGGACCGTTCGGTCTTTATTGTTCATTCTCAGTATCTTTTAGATATGGGAATGCAATTTGTTCTCTCCTTCCATCCGATGGTACACAGTGGGCAGCTATGTTCAGCGCCCAGGGAGCAAGTTGGGGTTCAGTGTCTTCATCAAGGACACTTCGATATGCGGACAGTTGGAGGAGGGAATCGAACCGCCGACCCTGCGGTTAGTGGATGAGCCGCTCTATCCACTGAGCTACTGCCGCCCCTTGATTTGCTTTGCTGTGCTTGGGATAGCGTTGAGCTTCCGGCTAGCGCTGAGCGTGGCCTGAGAAGGACTTTGAGGCTGTAACTGTGATGAAGGGCTGTACAAGTAAAGTAATTGACTTGACCGGATTCACAGTGACTTATGAGCCGTCGCTGAGCATCGGGGCTAGCATCGGCATTAGCAATTAGCGTCAGCAGCGCTGGTGAGCGATTTGCGGCTGACGTTGCGACCGTTTGCGTGGCCCTACCTGCAGAAGGTTCTCCGTCAGCACCAGTTCGGTCAGGTTCTCGCATTCTCCGATGGAGTCCGTGAGCTCCGTCAGACGATTTTGGTCCACCTTCAGGATGGACAGCTGCCGCAGACAGCCTGCAACAGTCATGTAATATAATCATTATTAATGCCGCCAGACCCGTTAAACGTGTCAAATTCCACTGTCATATTACGCTTCCGATCCACAAAGGAGGACATTCACTGCCTATGCGGTTGTGTGATTGCGCCACTGAGTCTGAGCAAGCATTTCTGTGAACACAATGTTTCCACTGTTGTTTGGTAGTAAGGAGGAGGTACAGCGGTGACTCCTGCAACCAGCACTCGCATGCCGAATGACCTGCATTTAAGTTGTGTCCCGGACACACCTTAGACACGTCCCGTTAGGAAATCAAGAGACGCTCTGAACCATTTTGTACACCGCAACCTCCAGAAGCCATCAACAAAAGCAGAGCACAAGGCAACGCCTGTTTTCCATAACAGCATGAAGGACCACAAGGGTTCCATCAGCGTGAATTATGTTTGAGTGCAGAGTTATGCGAGCTTCACGACGCCACGCACTGGCGTGTTGTTGCCACTAGAGGGCAGTAGCGCCTCTCTCTCTCTAGCAGGCCGGTGGAGCCATCATTGCCCAGGGTTCCTGGGAAAAACACCTGATTTACACAGGGAGCTTACCACAGACAGGTGCTGGTCAGTTGTTGCTCCACTAGGATGTGGATTTCTAGGCTAGCCTGACTCTGGTTCCTAGGTGACTAGACGTATAGACGTGGGAAATCGGAAGACAATGCTTCGGATGTGGCACGGCTCACTGGTGGACTTTAAAAAGGGGCACTTTTTGTAAATGGAATGGCAGCCACCATTTGCATGATGGATTGGTGTAGTCCCCCGTTGCGTCATACCGGGAGATCTCGCCCGAGGACGGTCATGCGCACTCGCCGGCCCGGAGCAGCACAACAAAAACACCACTACATCAACGCCACTGACGGCCGAGCGTAAATCGGGTTATGGTGGTCGTCGTGGTTACCGATGGAGTCGGGCACGGTGTCCAGCAGGTTGTGTGTGAGCAGCAGGTCTGTGAGGGCCAGGAGACCGCTCAGCTCAGCAGGGAGCTCCTCCAGGCGGTTCTCGGACACGTCCAGACATACCAGCCTCCGTAGGTTACCCAGCTCCTATACACACACACACACACATATTGATAGATGTACACACGTATAGATATATAGTTATACACACATGTACGCGCTTACATTACGCACACATGTACAACCATATACACACAGACACACGATACATACACAAACATGCATAACACACACACACACACACACACATTCAATGGCAACATTCAATGGCATCCATGAATCAAGGAACAGGAGAAAAACATGAGGTCCTGGTTAACCAGTACATGGTCCTGGACCAGGGTTGAGGTCCTGGTTAACCAGTACATGGTCCTGGACCAGAGCTGAGGTCCTGGTTATCCAGTACATGGTACTGAACCAGCGTTGAGGTCCTGGTTAACCAGTACATGGTACTGAACCAGCGTTGAGGTCCTGGTTAACCAGTACATGGTACTGAACCAGGGTTGAGGTCCTGGTTAACCAATACATGGTCCTGGACCAGAGCTGAGGTCCTGGTTAACCAGTACATGGTACTGAACCAGGGTTGAGGTCCTGGTTAACCAGTACACGGTCCTGGACCAGAGCTGAGGTCCTGGTTATCCAGTACATGGTACTGAACCAGGGTTGAGGTCCTGGTTAACCAGTACATGGTACTGAACCAGGGTTGAGGTCCTGGTTAACCAGTACATGGTCCTGGACCAGAGCTGAGGTCCTGGTTAACCAGTACATGGTACTGAACCAGGGTTGAGGTCCTGGTTAACCAGTACACGGTACTGAACCAGAGCTGAGGTCCTGGTTATCCAGTACATGGTACTGAACCAGCGTTGAGGTCCTGGTTAACCAGTACATGGTCCTGGACCAGAGCTGAGGTCCTGGTTAACCAAGTTGACTGTTACTCACCGGGGGTAAGGAAGACAGCTGGTTCCTATCCAGCCACAGCTCCCTGAGGTTTGGCAGAGCTCCCAGGGTGTCAGGCTGCAGGGGCAGAGAGGGTGGAGCTGGTTAACATGGCTACACGTTAACCAGATAAACAAACAAGGTGGATGATTCTGAACCAAACCCTAAAACACACCGCTTTTGCTTTTCTGTTTAAAGCTGCCTCTGAAATCTATCTCTGCAATTCAGACTTTTTACTGTACGTTTGAACTCCTGTTGTTTTTCCCTTGTCACACACGTATTTATAGACTTTATTTATCGAACACAAAAAGTGCTCTATAAATACAGTTTGGTTCATTGATTGTTTTCATGACAGATCCCATTATGGGTTTAAAGACCCGCTCATATTGGAATGATATCTTGGTACAGATTAAATGTTGTAGAGAAATAGGTCAGACACACATTCAGCCCTGAAAGATCAGAATCTGTGGCTCCTCAAAACCTTGTTCTGTATGCTTTCTAACACTAGTCTTTAAAACGGATCAAAACACATTTAGAAAAAGGAAAATCTAAACGCCATGATGTCAGGCTTAATTATAAGCCGGTACGCAGCTTGCAGACAAAACACATGGGACAGACAGACATACAGGCAGGCATGTTTGGGGACAGACAGCCAGACGGACTAACTTGTAGAAAGACACGCAGGTTTAAGAGAGGACAGACAAGCAAGGGAACACAGAGGGAACAGACAGATACATGGGAAAACATATAGAAAGACAAACGGACAAACGGGGTGATGATGTCAACAGTTTGCCTGGTCGAGGGTCTGCGCATTGTTATCTACTCAAACAGGCAGCTGTTTCCACACACCCTGTGTACTGTACAGACAGCACAGCACAGGTAGATGTACCGTATGCAATGCATCTACCTTGGCTGAGTACACAGCACATATTTGTGAGTACAGTATGTAGGGCGCAAGGCTAACCTGCTAACCTTTTAATTCATTGCCACCTTCACAATTTGGATTTGTTGAGGTTTGCTTTGCTGCTTTGCCACAGGCGTTGGCCTGTCCTTTGCCACGTGCCACCCATCGGTGCACACTCATTTCAAAAGAATAATTGACCCGAAATTAAACATCAAAATGTTCATGTTGCATATGTGGCCTTTTTTTTTTTTTTTTTTACTGTGGCCTCCTCCAGAACAACTCTCCCCTCCTCCTCCTCCTCCTCCTCTATGCGCTGGAGTCTCTGCCCTACTGATAATAACAGGCTGGTGATGAGGTAATACACTACGGGCAAGACGCTGCTTAGCGTTTTCTGGTGATCCGTCATCCAGAACAGTGCATGCTTTTATGTCGTCCGCACGCCCTCGTCTTGATGAGGACTGCAGTGCGATTTCACCGAAGCGCTGCACGATGTACAAACCGCCGCGTGCGCCCTCACTGGAACCTAAGTGGGTCGTGTGTCCAATGAGAGCACTCACACCAGCGCTGCGTCCAGCCGTGCTATAAACAATGTTGTGTATGTGTGAGAGAGAGAGAGCTCTGGTGCGTGTGTGTGCTTGTGTGTGTAAGTGGGAGACTGAGCTCTTGTGTGTGTGTGTGTGTGTGTGTGTGTGTGCGTGCGTGTGTGTGCGTGCGTGCATGCGTGTGCGTGTGCTCGTGGGAGTGTTTGTCTTACCAGCTCTTCCAGGTTGTTGGACCCCAGGTCCAGCTGCTCCAGTTTCACCAGGAAGGACAGAGACCTGGACAGGAACAGGAAGTGAGTCAGCCACTCATGTGTGCTGGAACCGTGCGGCCAAAACACTTGCTCACTCGAAACAGCCTACCCAAAGGTTGTTTCTGCCGAGGTCATCGAATTCAGCCAATCAAAAATCAACTATTGTAAAGGCCTGAAGCTTTTAGGGGGTAGTAATCGTTGTACTTTATTTATGGTGTTTGGCTGCACTGAAAACGCTTCGAGATATTACATATTGCATCTGCAGATGTGACTGCCTCAAGTGTGGGAACTAGACTCTAGGTCAGGTTCCAGATCACAGTAACTCTGGCATACATCCTCTACATCCCAGAGCGCTTAGTCTGCAGAAACATCAGTGCTGGGAGTTATTGCCTCGTCTCGGCCTCCATGCCATAAGTGAGGCTGAGGCCGGCCTGGGTTTACCCGACTGTGAGGGCACTTACGTGGGAAGAGACTTCAGTAGGTTCTCCCTGAGCTCCAATGTCACCAGGTTCGCCAGACTAAGGAAAGAGAGAAAGACAGACAGACAGAAAGAGGGGGAGGCGAGACAGAGAAAGACGGTAAGAGAGGTAGAGACAGACAAAGAGTGATTTAAGGGTAATGGGGTGATTAAGACAGTGGGGGTGGGGGTGGGGGTTGAGACAGTTAGCAGTCAGACCTAGCAGATGGTAGGTCTGTTCGTAGGGGCTGATCTGGCATGTAACGGGTCGGATCCATCTGTCAGAACTGAGCTCCGCTGGGCAGGGACATTGAGCCCCCGTTGAAATGCCGTCTTAGAGCTAGGATACTGACACGCGGTTCTGTTACCGTTGGGCAGCATGAATCCCGCATTAAAACAACTTGTATGACGCTCAGACATGTGGCTCTGCTGGCTGACCTGGGCAACTCCCAAACCAAGCA